>JAJIBD010008864.1:0-83125 GCA_021461705.1 Cryptotis parvus
GGCCGACCTGGGTTCGATCCCGGCATCCCATATGATCCCCTGAGCACCGCCAGGAGTAATTCCTGAGTGCAGAGCCAGGAGTAACCCCCTGAGCATTGCCATGTGTGACCCAAAAAAGAAAAAATTGAGATAAAATACAAATCATTCTTTTTTTTGGGGAGATGGTATCCCCACTTCCCTGTACTTCTGGAAGTACAGAATTTAATGCAATATAAAAATAAAAATTTAAAAAAAGAAAATTGATAAAACGGAAAATAAAGACAACTAGAAGTCTAAAATCAATTTGTATATGAGCAGCATTTACATTTTTAAAAGACAGAAAACGGAATTCCACTTTAATTATGTGAAAAATTATTTTATCAAAATAATATTAAACCAATATTTAAAAGTCTGAAAGATATTCGCTTATTCATTCATACCCTGCCTTGTTATAACTTAACAAAATAAAATACAAAAATAGAATAAAATATTTAAGTAGATAAATATTTACTTTATTTTGGATAAAATATTTACTTTTATTTTGGACCCCTGGCTGAGTATAACATTGTTCTAAGGGGTTCTCTCACACATGCGGGGAGGAGCCACACTGGCCAGACTTGGAGCAGGGATTTGGGTTCCTCCGCCCTTTCCCTCACCTCCATGCCAGCTACCCCCCAAAAGAGAGACATGTCAGACCTACAGCTCCATTAGGTGCAGCCGCTCTGCCGCATGACAGTCTTAGATAGTACTAGATGTTAGGATCAGGTCCTTCCCAGGATCTTTCACATTTATACACTGTATACAGTACTAGGCACCTTCTAGTTTCTACCTGTCATCCCAGTGAGCCTAGCAGAAAGTCAGAGCAAACTCCACACCATGAGGTCCGTCATTTTCAACATCCAGACTCCATAACTCCTCAGAGCTCCACCCAAGGAAAACCTGATCTTCCCCTATTGCGTTTCACCCGTAAATGCTTGAGATGAGAGCCTTCTACTGAGAGTATACCACGCACACGGTAGAGCCTGGCAAGCTACCTGTTTTTATTTGATATGCCAAAAAATCAGTAACAATTATGGATCCTCATTCCCATGACCTGAAGGTATGGTTTGAGGCTTTTCCTGTTCCTGGAACAAGCAGATGTGCCTGAGGTTCACTTGCTTACAACAGGACTTATGGAGATGTTAGGAGCAAATCGAACAATGGGAAGACAAGTAAGACAAGTGATAGAAGTAGATAAAAATTTGGAGAGAAGATAAAAGTAATTTTTTTTCAGGGGGGACAGCATCCCCCAGTTCCCTGTACTTCTGGAAGTACAGGAATTTAATGCAATATAAAAAATTAAAATTTGGGACCCGAGCAACAGCTTAGCGGTTAGGGCGTTTGCCTTGCAAGCAGCTGGCCCATGCCAGCCCAGGTTCGATCCCCGGCATCCCATATGGTCCCCGAGCACTGCCAGGAGTAATTACTGAGTGCAGAGCCAGGAGAAACCCCTGAGCATTGCCCAGTGTGACCCAAAAAGCAAAAAAAATAAATAAATAATAAACCAATATTTAAAGCCTAAAATATATTCACTTACTCATCCAAAACCTGCCTTGTTATAACTTAACAAAATAAAATAAAATATTTAAGAAGATTGTTGTGTGACACACCCTCCTGAGCCTTAGGCTCCAGCTACACTTAGCTTATGTGAAGAGCTACTTCCTGCCTTTAGGGGAATCTCTGGAGCAGACACAATGGGAGCTTGGACAGAATTGGATTGATTTCATAATTTTATATGGCATAAATATTTTTATCATGAATGTTATGAATCTGGCTTGCCCCAGTTCTATACTCTTCCTACTCCCATGGGTCTCCCCAAGGGACATACATGTAGATATTCCAAGAGTGCTTGGTCACGTTGAATCAAACATAATGTAATCAGTTCTCTTAGTTCAAAGAGACATGCCATTGCACTTCCGGTAAACTGATGTGTCTCTGATTCTAAAGGTAATGCCAAAGTAAATTATTCTGATGGATTTTGGACCTCAGTGGATCTAGAGTCTGGAATCAGCTGGATTATATATTCATGGTAAGTATTAATGCGATTTTCTACAAGGTACATTCCGAACTGCTTTCTGGTTCAGAGATGCAGCCCCTCCCAACTCTGCTAGGGAGATTTTACCTCAGGGAGTCAGCTCTGGCATTTGTGAAGCTTGAGCCATAGGGCCCACCTGAAGATCTCCATTTCAATAGGGTCATTTACCTGCCTTTATCTCTAGATAGCCCTGCCCATCATGGGCTGGGCTGGAAGGTTTTGGAGGGCTTCTATCTATAAAATAAGAAAGGAGAAAGGGCTTTTCTTGGCCATTCTGGCTCCTCTTTGCTCTCTGCCTCTCCTCTCTTTCTCTCTGTCCTCTTCCCTATTAGGCATTTGCATGTGGTAGCAGCCATCTTAGCCGAGGACTATAAACCTAAACAAGTAAATTATTAAAAATACCATCAAATGGGGCCGGAGCGAAGCCAGCGGTAGGGCGCTGCCTTGCACGCGCCGGCTTAGCCGCCAGGGTTCGATCCCGGCATCCCATATGGTCCCCCGAGCACCGCCAGAGTAATCCTGAGAGCAGAGCCAGGAGTAACCCCTGAGCTCGCGGTTTGACCCAAAAGGCAAAAAAAAAAATACCATCAAATGATAACCAGTGCTATTGATATAACAATGAGGGGTCAGAGCGATAGCATAATGTGTAGGGCATTTGTCTTGCATGTGATTGAGCGGGGTTTGATCCCCAGCATCCCATATGGTCCCCTGAGTACCGCCAAGAGAAATTCCTGAGCTAAGAGCCAGGAGTAACCCTGAGCATTGTCGGGTGTGACTCTAAAAGCAAAAAATGAAATGTGGTAAGTAGAGATTAGGGAAGGGCTACTTTAGAAAAAGTAATCAGGGAAAAATTTTTCAATTATTCTTTAGCCTGAGTATGTTTCTTAATGAAAATATAACAAAAACACGAAAATGTACATAGATATGACTTCCCAGATTGATAAATTTTAATTATGGGACATGTAAAACCTCTGAGATAAATAGGGGTGAAGAGAAACAAACTGATATACATAAAATTATGAAGAAAATAAAAATATAAAGAAATATAGAACTAATAGAAATTAAGGCATAAAAGAAAAATAAAAATACGAATGAAGTTGCTACGATAAATCATGTGACTTTTGTTTCCAGCTTCCAACTCAAGGATAGAAAGAGTTACATAAACAATCTTTTTCTCTTGATCTCATGGCACACTATGAGATCAAGTCTCTATAATGGTCTCTATAATTTTAATCAATGCAGGGTTTAATCAAAATATCCAATTGGATATTTTTTAATGTTCTTCAAAACAAACTTTAGAAAAAGCCTGGTATGTGAACAAGTTCAGATATATGACTAAAAAAACTAACACCAATTCAGACCAAACTCTCTTGTGACTAACTAAGAGAATTTTTTCTTAAGAGTGGCCTAAGAATACATGGAGCTCTTTCACTCTAGGTAAATATTGGAATCCACAGGGGAGATTTTTTTTCCTTAGTTAAACCCAAGAATCCATGGAGGTGAGGTCAATGAACTACTGAAGAATAATACTGATTCTCTATAAAAAGTTTCTTTAAAGAACATTTGTAACGTGTGGGAGTCAGAGGCTAGGTAAGACAGAAAATGGAGCAGTGTGCTAACAATTGTTGAGGGTACTAATACCAACCTATTTCTGAGCATTAAATATAGGCAAAAAGATACACATGACAGCCCTTTAATGTATGTTCTGTAATCCATAGTCTGGAAGGGAAAGAAAAGAGAAAGAGAGAGAAAGGGAAAGAAATAACCTGCCATGGAGGTGGGCTGAGGGTGGGGGGACCAGGTAGTTGGTGGTGGGAGATGGGCACTGGTAGATGGATGGGTGCTGGAACACTGTATGACCAAAACCCAAATATGAACTTTTTAATTGTATATCTTTGGTTTTTTTTGGTTTTTTTGGTTTTTTTTTTTTTTTTTGGGTCACACCCGACAATGCTCAGAGGTTTCTCCTGGCTCTGCAGTCAGGAATCACTCCTGGTGGTTCTCGGGTAATTGTATATCTCTCAATGGTATAATAAAATACTGTAAAAAAGAACATTTGTGACAGATTAAACTCCAACAAGTATTCAGGAATAAAGTATTCTATCCACTGGTTTGAATGTAGATTGAGATGCTTCCATGAAGTTAAAAGATGAAGACAGAATTAGAAATCATACCAATTTCTAAAATGAAGACTGTACCAAATGTCAAACACAGGATGAAGATCCAGGTGGAGTCCAAGTTTCCTAAAGAAATAATATTAGGCTGTTCTATCACATTTTAGCATGTAATTAAATAAGTAGCAAAGAGCACTTCATATAAGTTGCTAACATTTTCTTTGAGAATTCTTGATTCATTTCTGACACTTATTAGTTCTATAACCTTGGGCAGGCTTACTAGTTCTATAATAAGTTATAGAATTAATATAAGTATAGGTACTTATTCACTATCACTATCTTCCCGTTAATCATTATTTGCTAGAGCGAGCACCAGTAATATCTCCATATGTCCTGTCTCATGCTAGTAGAACCCAAAGGCATCCGCTTGCTCCAGGAACATAAAGAGCCTCAAACCATTATATTAAGTCACGGAAATGACCTAATATAAATGTTACTGGCATTTGGCATATCAAATACTACATAAGCAGCTAGCCAGGCTTGCCGTGCAGGTGGCATACTGTTGTAGTCACCTCTAAATAAAGCATTTATTGATGAACCGTGCGGCCGCTAGCGCAAGCCAGGCTGTGATAGTTTGGTCTGCTGGGTGGAGTTGTGACAAGAGGGAAGTCGGATGTGGAAAATGGCAGGCCCCATGGAGTAGGGGGAGGGTAGTCTGGCTTGTTGTGAGGCTCTGCTGAGTGGCAGGCTAGGGCTAGAACCCGCCATGCGTCCCAGGCACCTCATGAGCAGCTGGGCACAGGGAGAGCAAGTAGCAGGTACTTATTAGTTCTATATAAATATAGATACTTATTAGTTCTATAACCTCAAGCTATTGCAGGTGTGGCTGTGGTACCCAACTGCATCAGCAGGTGGCAGATAAGAAATAGGCTTGTCTACAGTCCCCAGGGCTCTGCCCGTGGGCCCTGGATGGTTGATGGTCTGACATAGAAAAAGACTGGGGGCTGGAGTGATAGTCCAGTGGGTAGGGCGTTTGCCTTGCATACGGTCGGCCTGTGCTGGCCCGGGTTTGATCCCTGGCATCCCATATGGTCCCCTGAGCACTACCAGGAGTAATTCCTGAGTGCAGAGCCAGGAGAAACCCTTGAGCATTGCCAGTGTGACCCAAAAAAAAGCAAAAAGAAAAGAAAAGAAAAGAAAAGAAAAGAAAAGAAAGGAAAGGAAAGAAAGGAAAGGAAAGGAAAGGAAAGGAAAGGAAAGAAAGGAAAGGAAAGGAAAGGAAAGGAAAGGAAAGGAAAAGGAAAGGAAAGGAAAGGAAAGGAAAGGAAAGGAAAGGAAAGAAAGGAAAAAAAGAAAAGAAAAGAAAAGAAAAGAAAAGAAAAGAAAAGAAAAGAAAAGAAAAGAAAAGAAAAAGACTGGGTCCCCTGGGATGAACCCAGAGCCACAGCAGAGCCTGGCAAGCTAACTGTGGTGTATTTGATATGCCAAAAACAGTAACAATAATGGACCTCATTCCCAACGAATGGAGATGTTACTGGTGCCTACTTGAACAAATCAATGAACAAGGGGGAAGACAAGTGACAAGTCACAACCTTGGGCAGGCTGATAATTAAGAAACAGTTAAGGTTTCTTAACAGGTTAACAGTTTCCTCATCTGTGAAATAGGAATAATAATAACACTCAACTCATAAAGCACATAATACATGTAAATTCCTAGACACAGTGAGGGACTGTGGTACATCCCTTAGCTGGCACATGCTAAATATATAAGGTGAGTTAAAGTTGAAAAAGAAGAGTGCATGGAGTTAGCATCTACATTATATCCCTTCCTTGGTCCCTACCTACTTTGCAGTGATAAATATTACCAGCCATGAGTGATTTTTGTGAAGATGCAATGAGTTATTGTATCTTAATTCTTCTGAATACTCATCAGCACAAAAAAATCACCTCATCAATTATGATATTTAAATATTGTAGTATATTTTAAAACACATATAATAATATTGTAAATATTTCACTCCTTTGTTGATTTCTCTTTCCTACCTCCGCATCTATACCTTGGAGGATTCTTAAGCTTCTTCAGCTATCCCCACTCCTTTTGTCAACATTCCTTTCTCCTTTACTGATCTCTATGACTGAATGCTAAATGTGGCCCTAAATCAGCTCCTCTGGAACTACTGAACACTACTGACTTTACATATTCTTCCAATGTGTAATGAAAAAGCATGGTTGCATCTGTATACTATCAAGAGAAACTCTTTTTTTTTTTTTTTGCTTTTTTGGGTCACACCCGGCAATGCTCAGGGATTTCTCCTGGCTCTGCACTCAGAAATTACTCCTGGAGGTGCTCAGGGGACCATATGGGATGCCAGGGATCGAACCCAGGCCGGCACAGGTTGGCAGCGGTGCAAGACAAACACCCTACGCTGGGCTATCACCCCCGGCCCCAATCAAGAGAAACTCTTACAACTAAAATTGTTAGATCACTATACATTCTTCACAATATGAGAAAGTGAATAAAGGTATAAGAATGTTTTTTTTGTCCAGTGCTTGGACCCAGGGGTTTAAGTAGCCATGATGTGCCAGGGATGAACTCAGGATCATATGCATGCAAAACAAGTACTCCACCCACTCTGAGCAACACCCAGCCCTGATAAGCAAATAGAATCATTCACAGTTTTCCACATGGCCCTGAAAGAGATGAGTCTGTTTTACTTACATTAAAATCATTAGGCAGGATTTCAAAGATGCCCCAAAGAAATATATATAAGTTGAAATCTCAGAGTAAAAAGACTTAAGGAAACTCGTACAATTCTGCATTACATTTTTTAACTCTTTGATTATAATAGAAGATCAGTAGAAGTGAAATGCCTTCCAGAACTAAAACGATAGTACAGCATGTAGGGCCAATCTAGTTTGCATCCCCAGAACCACATATATGGTTCCTAAGCCCTGCAAAGAATGATCCCTGAGCACAGAGCCAGGAGTAAATCCTGAGCACCCGAAAAGAAACAAACAAACAAAAAATTCCTCCTTCCAATTTGTAGCAGTAAAACAAAAATCCACTGGTAGTTAAATCTTTTTTTAAGGAATGGGGAAAGGACAGCACACTCAGTGGTGCTCAGGGATTTCTCCTGGCTCTTTGCTCAGGGATCATTCCGGGGGTGTTGGAGTAACAGGGGACCATATGGAGTGATGGGGATTGAACCTAGCTCAGCTGAGTGCAAGGCAAATGTCTACCTGCTGTACTATCTCTCTGGCCGCTGATGGCAAACTATCAATACTGAGCCACTTAGGTTTAATAAATACACATTTAAAAAGACAATATATGTACTATCCCTGCAAAAAAATAGTTCTGAAGCTATTTAGAAGTAGGAGCCCTTTTCTGCCAGGGAAGCAATATTGCAGATAATTTACTGTCATGCTGACTCAGTGCTCCCAAGTGAAACAGCAAAATTTTAAATACAGTTTATCCATGCATTTACCTAAGGTGAATGCAGAAATAGGCCAAACAATGGGGCACAGCTGCTTGATACCATGCACCATACTGCACTTTCCCTATTGTTTTACTGGTTTTCAAAACTATCATAAACTGGAGATTTATGTTCTTGACACCAAACTGCCTATCTGAGAAGCAATAACACTTTTCAAGAAAAGAAAGAGAAACATATAATCCACTACTGATTGACAATACAAATTTCAGCAAATATAAATTCTGCTATTGTAGAGGAATGTAGTGAAATTAGGTGAAAAGAAGTTATTGAAAATTTTTGGGTAATGAGGCAATAAAATAAACTACCAAATAACTTATCATTGAAACTACTGCAAATCTATGATTTTTAGTTGACACAACAGGAGTTAACATTAAAGTGCTTATTCTAAAAACGAGTTAAACTAGTTCACAGGTGATCATCATAGCAAACTATGGGTGATATTTTGCCCATATGAATGTTCAGTTACAATATAAGTTTTACAAGAAGTGACATAAGAACCATGGAGGGTGATTTTGGCTTTTGGCAGTGGTAATGGTTCAGTAACTTTGTACATTAAAAGCAGAAGTGCTAAGGAAGCCGGAGTGATAGTATAGCAGGTAGGGCGTTTGATTTTCATTCAACTCACTCCCGCCCCCCCCCACCCCACCCATGAGTACTGGCAGGTGTGCTTCCTGACCCACAGAGACAGCTGTAAGGATAGATCACATACTTTGTACATTGAGCCCTGGGTGTGATGCTCAGCATCACATGATTCCCCCGACACCTGTGTATGTACCCCCCTCCAAAAAAACCATAAACATTAATACTATTGTAAACCATGTTACCGGAATACTTTTCTTTTCTTTCTTTCTTTTTTTTTTTTTTTTTTTGGGTCACTTGTCTTCCCGTTGATCATCAATTTGCTCGAGCGGGCACCAGTAACATCTCCATACATCCTGTCACATGCTAGTGGAGCCCAAGGGCATCTGCTTGCTCCAGGAACATAAAGAGCCTCAAACCATTCCATCAGGTCATGGGAATGAGGTCTATAATTGTTACTGGTTTTGGCATATCAAATATGGAATAGTTTCATTTAGCCTTTTTTTCTCTCAGGGGGTGAGGGGGTCACACCTGGCAATGCTCAGAGGTTACTCTTGGCTCTGCATTCAGGAATTACTACTGACAGTGCTCAGGGAACCACATGGGATGCAAGGCAAACACTGTACCCACTCTACTATCACTCCAGCCCCTACTGAAATACTTTTTAATTTTATTCTTTAATTTGAAATCATTCCTTTAGCACAAATAATTATAGGTCATAATAAATACCGCTTATTTCCAATAGTCTAGCTATAAGTACTATTTTACCAGACTAAACTTATTTCAGACTAGGTAGACCAAATTGATGAGAGTCTAGCTTATCAACTATTAAAAAATTACTATTTCAAGGATGCTATGATTAATAATTTTTTTTTTTTTTTTGCCTTTTTGGGTCACACCGGAGGCGCTCAGGGGTTACTCCTGGCTCTGCACTCAGGAATTACTCCCTGGCGGCGCTCGGGGGACCATATGGGATGCCGGGATCGAACCCAGGCTGGCATAGGCCGGCCGCGTGCAAGGCAGATGCCCTACCCGCTGGGCTATCGCTACGGCCCCAATAAGTTTTCATTAAGGGTTGGCCATTCATGGGAATGAATAAAGCATACATTCAAGTCAAGGAGCAACTTCTTATAATACAGACTCATAGTAACAAAGGTTTACTATACATGAAACTGCCACTATTTCCACAAAACTAAAGTCAAAATTTCTTTCAAAAATATGTTTTATTTTATCTGGAGATATAATAATCGAACAAAGATCTATTGGAACAAAATTATTTTGCTTTATACCGTCATGGTTCTAACATTAAGTAAATCATTGCTTGTTTTCTTGACCTCGTGAGGTGAAAATTAATTCTTTAAATAGGTTATATGATGAGTAAGGTCTCTTCCATCTCTAGGACTATTTGGTTCCACTTAGTTATATAAATCTCAGTAATCTGTAACTTACTTCTCGCAATGTGTTAAGCCTCAGAAATTAGAGCACAATTTTGCATTGAAGTGAAGAAATTCATAAAATTTCTAAATAGTATTCATGCAGCCTGTGGAGTCAATGTTATTTAATAAAAACCCATACAGTTTTTACAACATGTCCAGCATCATTCTAACAACTTTATATATATCAGCTCATTTAGACAGAATTTTCAGGATGCTTAGTCATTAACTTATTATGAAATTTAATGAGTAAGAGAACTGGCATTTATCAATAAATTATAGTGAACCACTACACACAAATATATCCTTTGAAGTTTCCAACAATTAAGAATGACATGAATCTGGTCAATTAATATTCTTTACTGAAATCCTACCATTGCCTTTTGGACAAAGTCCAAATTTTTTTAGCATGTGCCATAAAAGTGCTGTGGTATTTACTCTCTGCTTTTCTATTTTCTCATTTTCCCGTAGATTCTAATTCTACGCACAATTAACAACAAAACGCCAAATACCACACTCTTGTGGACTTGTTTTCTCAAGAGTCTGATATGCTCACTCCTTCCCTTAATCTTACCAATTCCTATTCACGCTCCACACACATTTTAGGGAGCACCTTCCCCGAAAGCCTACCCTGACTATTTACCCCGGTAAGTACTGGGTCTCCTTTGCTGCCACCATATTGTGTGATGAGTTCCATAAAAACCCAAAGGAAAAGTAAGGGGAAACTGCTTACTCACTCATCCTTCTTCCCATTTGCCGGGAACTCCTTAAGAATAAAGCTGTCTTTTATTTCTAAATCCTTAGGCCTAGCACAAAAGTTGGTACAAGGTAATCTGACAAGTAAATACTTTTTTTTTTTTTTTTGCTTTTTGAGTCACACCCGCAATGCTCAGAGGTTACTCCTGGCTCTGCACTCAGGAATTACTCTTGGTGGAGCTCAGGGAACCACATGGGATGCTGATGATCGAACCCAGGTCTTCCACATGCAAGGCAAACGCCCTACCTGCTGTGCTATCGCTCCTCCCCCAAATAAATACAATTTTAAGTTAAAAATTCAGTAAGTAAATGTCTAAACTTTGTGAACTCTTTTTGCTGAAATAGAATATTGCTAAAAATATAAGTAGCAAAGAGGTCATGAATCACATTTATTTAATTACCAGAGAACTAACAAAGGTCATATGCAATTAACTTATGTTGATTGTATGATCTAATGACAGCTCTTAAAAAAACAACAACAAATGCCCGAATAGGATTCAACCATGGCAACTAAATCAAATATAGTAAAGATGGCAACAACAACAAAAATCAAATATTGTCACTAAGTCATTACCTACAGGTTCAGTCCTAGTGGTCACAGACTTCTCACTCAGAGCTTAAGGAACCACTGCTTTACTTAAGGATCAAAGAGCCACTGGTCCCCAAGGGATCTAGAGAGTCATCCAGATACTCACCACAGGCACCTACTTTGTGCCAGGCACTGTGCTAATTTCTTAACTCTAAAGACCAACAAGACCTTCACTTTCAGCAATGTAGCCATAATTCTGTCTATCACTGTATCTTATCAAAAGCCAAAGTCTCCCTTGTTGATTAAGTTTATTGCTGCTGGAAGGAATAAGAAACAGTAGGGCCCTAAAGTTTGCTGCCCCAAGTGGAGACAGCGATGAACCAACACCCTGTGGGGGCACCTTTCCATCAATAGGGAGAGAGGGAGGAGGTCAAGCCTGTTTCCCCAAAGTGAAGGTTTCCCCAAGCATAGAGGGGTAGAGCGTTCCCAGAGACAATCTTGCCAGCAAACAGCAGATTCTGGAGTTTCCAGGTCCACTGCATTTCTAATTCCTCCTCTCAAAAAGCTCTGTTATTTATTATAAAACACTTGTAGTATCAGCCAGATTGTGAAATACTTCTCACAAGGTGAAAGATCCCCATGACTAAATGTAAGAAAAAACAACAAGGAAATAGAAGAACCAGGCAGTACTGAGATAAAAAAAAATATTGCAGTCTATGAAAATTATTTGAGCTCTGGGTCAAACAGATTGAAATACAAGTGTTTTCAATATAATTATGTAATAAATACATATTTACTAAATATTACGTGATAAATTTTCTAAAATCTTCATCCTTTTAGGAGTATACTGTGAACATTTCTTATGAATAAAAGAAAGCACATAATTTACTTCAAAATAATACATTTTGGGGGCTGAAAAGATAGTACAGGCATTAAGGTGCTTGCCTTGCATGTGGCCCACTCTAGTTGGATGCTTGGTACCACACATGGTCCTCAAATGTGTCAGCAGGAGTGATCCTTAAGCACAGAGCCAGAAATAAGCCCTGAGCACCACTGGGTGTGTCCAGCACCACACACACACACACACACACACACACACACACACACATACACACACATACATAAATATACTTTTGGAAGAAAAGGAGGGGGAAATAGGCAGAATATAGATAAAAATAACATGTTTAACCATGAATTGCTAAATGTTAAAGCTGGGAGTTCAGTATAAAATTATTAAATTGATTCCAAGTAGTATTCTACTTATTCTCGTGTTTGAAATATTTTAAAATTAACAGTGATATTATTTTTTATCACCTTTAATTGTTTTTGTTTTGTGGCCACATCCTGCAGTTCTCAGGGCTTACTCCTGATTCTGTGCTGAGGGATCACTCCTGGCATTGCTCAGGGAATCATATATGATGCTGGGCACTCTCCTGAGCTCTGTCACATGCAAGGCAAGTGTCCTGCCTTTTCTACTTTCCCCAGCCCCAAACGAGGTAGTATCTTCTTCAGAGAAAAAGTATTTCATTGAAAAATAAAACAAGTAAGCTGTCCTCTGGTTCTTACAATCAACTTTTTGGCAAGGTGAGCCCCCCCCCAAGCAGTGCTGGACCACTCTCTCCACACTGCACGGCCCTGAGAGTTCAAGGTCAGCCCACCAACAGACACTACCCAGGAAAAGCTGGGGGCCACCACTGTAACACCAGCATTGCTCAAGGGCCACCAGATTACACCACAGGTCCCATTGGTGTGGGATTGAACCCCAAGTCTCTATACGTCAGGCATTAGTTCTAGCCCTCTGAGCTATCTCCCAGACCCCGACAGTAATCTAATGCTGATCAATATTACTGAAACCTTTTACATATACATTTCTATTTAGTATTAAATTTTGTACTAAGCATCTGGCCACAAATAAAGACTAAAATAGTGTTTTTCTATTTCTACACATTTTACACATAAGAGTAAATGGATAGAAATATTATATCATCAAGATATCATGAAAAGTATTAATGAATGTTTTACACGTGAAAATATTTATCTTGTCTTTGCTTCAAGTAAAGTCCTCAAAATTTTCAGCTACATGAGCAAGTTCTATCTTAACATATACATGTGGGTGAACTGGTTACCAGAGTGATATATAAATACAAAAATATATAGCACCCCCCAAAAATAGCTGCTGAATTAGCCAGTAAGTTCCAAAAATATTTTAAGACACATCTGTGGATATGAAATATTGATTCAAATATGGGTAAATGGTGACCTTACATATTTTAATAAATTATCAACTATGACTAAGAGAACCACTGCCAGGCAATAATGGGAGAAGGGAGTGTCATTTGGGGGAAGAATGGGTGCACCGCTGGGGAGCAAAAAATCAAGTGCCCTAGTGCCTTCACGTTGAGCTTATGTTTAGGGGTTGAGTTTAGTTCGGGATGGCTAGGCTTGTTTTCCCTATTTTTCTAGAGGGCCAATCTTAGTTGATTTTATCTTCGGCTTAAGCATTAAAGCATCAATAATGATGATGCAAACTGGGCCCCCAAATGGCCCTTTTCGTTTCTCCCAGCCTTTCGTTTGACCAAAATGCGGGATCTCTGCTCTTGCGCTTTGGTTGCTGCAATGCCAGCCGGCATCCCACACAAACGCGGGCGCAAAGACCCGGGCGCGGGCTCTTTGGGGGTTCTGTCTCCCGTATCCTTTATTATTTAAAAATAGCATCTCATTTCTAGTATCTTATCCATACTGCGATTGCTATTATTTCGCACAGGGCGCGCCATGCATGACAGGCGTTCGGACTCGGCTCAGGTCCCCAGAGACCTTGCATCTCCAGGGCAACCGAGAGCCAACGTGGGCTGGTGGGTGGGGTGGGCCGCGCCGCGCGCCTCCCCCGACCGCGCCTCTCACCTGCCCGCCGCCGGGGTCGCCCCGCACTCGAGTGTCGAGCGCGTCGTGGCCGGTTTCTCTTTCGTGCCCGAACGGTAGATGAGCCGGAGGGGTACGATGCTCTGGCGCTCCAGGAAACGGTTTCCGTTCCTCCGCTCCAGCTCCTTCACAGAGGAGTCGCCTCCAGGCAGCAAGGAGGGGGTGGCGGGGGGACCAGAAGGGAGAGGGGAGAAGAAGCGAAAATGATGACCCTGATTCACACGCACCCGCTGCGTCCCCGCCCTCGCGAACCTCCCGTGGGAAGGACGCGGAGACGCCGGCCGGGGAACCGGGGAGCTGCTCTCGGAGAAGAGCATCCAGGATCGGGGCCCAGAAACAGCGCACCCCTCTCCCATCCTCCTTATTCCTCTTCTACAGAAGGAAAGCAGACATTGGACCAAAAGCTCCTAAAGCATCCGCGCGCCCCCACACATGTATTTTTGCTGCACTTCTCATCATCCTTCCAAAAATTTAAAAAATATATATACTCAATCTCCCGAGCACCTCCGGGATGTCCCTTTCCAAAGAGTCGTAGGGTCTGCACGACACTCGGGAAATGGTGCGTCCAGAAACCACTGTGGGTGGCGAACTTACCTGCATGGTCGCAGCGCGCCGAGGGGCAGGTCCCCAGGGCGCAGAGCAGCAAGAAGGGCACGAACGCAGCAGCTCCCCGCTGCATGGTGCTGCCGTCAGCCCGCCTCGTCCGAGATGCTCAGCTCCTCATGCCCGAGCTGCGGGGTTCGGCTCCCCTGACCCCGCGATCCTCTGCTCGCCTTGGCCGCCCCCTCCCAGCGCGGGCTGTTGGTGCTGCGGCGGCCGCTGCGCTGCAGCCTCCACCGCGGCGCTGCCTCAGTGCTGCATTGTGCTCCGCGGGCGCTTCCGCTGGCGGAGGGAGCGAGCGAGTGCTGCATTGGGCGGTTGGCGGTAGCTAAGTGGTTTCTAGCGCCTCCCACCTCATCCCCTGGCAAGGCTCCGGCGGGCGCGGAGCGCCTAGTGCATTCGCCTCCCCGGTCCCCGGCGCGCGGGGCTGGGGCGCGCACAGGAGTCTGCTGGGAAGTGTAGTCCGCGCTCGGCTCCAGGACAGCTCCCGCCTCGCAACCCGGTGCCCGCCGGTCTTCTGCAGCCCCTAGGACAGGCAGGGGCGACGACAAGGAAGAAATCGCCTCGCTCGCAGGTTTCCTGGCGTTCTGCAGGTCCAAGGACGCAGTTTATTCGGCCACTTCGCGTGCCAAGAACTGTACTGATGTTTCGCACAGATGTCACCATGACTTAAATTTTTACCTAGGAGTCGTAGTCTCACGAGTACATCGTAAATTACTCATTCACTAAACACTGGAGACCTACTAGGTGCCCAGAGGTTGACCAAGTAGAGGACAAAACTGTGCGCGGCACGCGTTTAAGAGGTTAACTTGGATTAACACCGTGTTTTACCAGTCGGAAGTGTCTCCTAATAATTCCCAAAGTTGGGGCCGGAGCGAGAGCCCAGAGGGTAGGGCATTTGCCTTGCACGCGGCCGGCATATGCCGGCCCGGGTTCGATTCCGGCATCCCATATGGTCCCCCGAGCACCGCCAGAAGTGATTTCTGAGTGCAGAGGCAGGAGTAACCCCTGAGCATTGCCGGGTGTGACCCAAAAAAGAAAAAAATCCCAAAGTGGAGTAATTAACTCTCCAATAGAGGGAGGAGGCAAGGCAGGGATCTCCTAAGAAGCTCTACGCAGACACTTGAAGAATTGTGTTGTTTTATTTGGGGGTTTTGGGGCCACACTGAGTGGTGCGGAGGGCTTACTCCTGGTTCTGTGCTCAGGGATCACTCCTGGTAGTGCTCAGGGAACTCTACTCGGTACAGATGATCAAACAAGGGTGGGTAAAAGTTGACATGTGAGACAAGCTCCTAACCACCCCCAACTGCCTTCACAGACCTCCTAATCTCTTGGACCAAAATTGCGGCCTAACTCTCCCCGATGTTTTCTTTTTTCCTCTTCTATTTGCTTGCCTCAAACCTGGATTTGAAAAGCAGATTTAAGGACTTTATTTCAACCATAAAATACAATATTGTAAACTATAGTTGTTGTGTTTTACTTTAGAGTCTCAAAACTTATAGATGTTTGTGGCCTTTTGCCAACAGTCCCTTTATTCCCGCAATCTCCCTGACCTTGACAACCATTATTCTACTTTCTATGACTTAGACCAAAACTTAAAAAAAAAAAGACTATCCAAAATGTGATACCATGCAGTGTTTGTTTCTCTGTAGAATCTTCTTCTCTTTTGCCCAATACCTTCCAAATGCCTTCATATTGTCTCTGACGGCAGGACTTCCTGGCCAATCATGTCATGCCCTTTATTCTGTTGAGGTGCCTTTGCTCTACCCTCAGTTTTTGAGAGTTGAGAACGGTTTGGATTTCATGAAATGCTCTTCTGCATCTACTGAGATGTGATATGAATAGTTTGTGAGAAGAGTGCACACCTGACAGTGCGCAGGGCCCACTCCCAGTCTGGTGCTCAGAAATTGTTCCCTGCAGGTGCTCAGGGACCCCTGTGGTGCTGGATGTAGAAACTAGGTCTCCAGCATAAAATTTTTGGGGAGTTGGGAGGAACACAGCTGGCAGTACTCAGGGATCACTCTTTACTCAGTGCTGAGTGATCACTCAGGGGATCATACGTGGTGCCAGAGATCACTCCAGAATGAACAACCAGCAAGACACTTGCTCCATAAATTATTCCATTAAAGAAAATCAGCCTCAAATGGCTTAGGGTAATTGTTCCTGTAAAATGTCATTATTCTATTTTTTTTTTTTGGCTGAAAACAACAGACCTTCTCAGTCAGGGAGGGCGAACTTTCCCCACCTCCCTGGGCTTTCAGAAACTGCAACAGCCACACTCACATTCTACCACCACTGCCAGGTTAGCTTGCTGCCCAGATAAATATTGGAGCAGATGGCCACAAGACGTCTTCAAACTCTAAAATACTGACATCCCAGTAGGAGCACACCATACTGGATGGGAATGTTATGTAGAATCTCACTAAGCTCAACTAGCAAATATATTACCACAGAAGGCTGAACTAGCAACAACAGCTTAATAAAAAACCTTCAGGCAAGGAGTCATTTCCCTATGGTGAGATACTTGTCTTCCCATTGATTATTGATTTGCTAGAGCGGGCACCAGTAACAACTCCATAGTCCTGTCACATGCTAGTGTAGCCCAAGGACATCTGCTTGCTCCAGGAACATAAGGTATATAATAGTTACTGGTATTTGGCATATCAAATACGACACAGGTAGTTTGCCAGGCTCTGCCATATGGGTGGGATATTCTTGTAGTCACCTCTCATCTCGTGCATTTGTTGATGAGCCAGGCTGTGATCAGCTTTTCTGCTGGGTGGAGCTCTGACAAGAGGGGAGTCTGGATACGGAAAATGGCAGCCCTCATAGTGCGGGGGTTCCTCTGACTTCTTGTGAGGCTCTGCTGAGGTGGTGGGCCAGGGCTGGAACCCACCATCCCTCCTGGGCGCCTCATAATCAGCTGGGCACAGGGAGAGCCAGTAACAGCTTTGCTCCATGTATGTGATTCTCTGCACATACATGGGTCAAATTTGTATCTCTGTATGGTGAGATACAATTTTCACAAATTTTCTTTTACTGAAGTATATTTTGATCATTCCATTAACCATTTGATCACTTGATCACTTGAATCCCGTTATTCATCGATTTGCTCGAGCGGGCGCCAGTAACATTTCCATTGGACCCTATCACGTGCCAATGTAGCCCAATGGCATCTGGTTGATTCAGGAATATGAAGAGCCTCAAACCGTTCCTTCAGGGTCTTAACAAGGAAGTCTGACCATCTTGTAGGTGGGCGGCCACGTGATCTTTTGACATCCTGTGGGATCCAGTCGGTAACGGCTCTAGTCCAGCGGTTGTCTCCAAATCGCATTATATGTCCAGCCCATCTGATTTTCGATGCCTTGGCAAACGAGACAGCATCCCTGATTCTGGAATAGCGACGGAGATCAGAACTCCGGATTCCTTCACTCACTTGAGTGAGACGTGATATTCCAAGCATAGCTCTTTCGATGCCTCTCTGGGAGACCCGAATAGCATTCTCATCCTGCTTTCGTAGGGCCCAGGTCTCTGAGGCGTATGTTAATGCAGGGAGAACGGTGGAGTCGAAGAGATGTGCCCGGAGCCAGAGGTTCTTTGTCCTTTTTAGCTATTTCTTCAATGCCTTTGAAGGCATTCCATGCCGCTCTCTTCCTCCTGCGCAGCTCAGGTTTTAGGTCGTTCATCATGTTGACTTCTCGACCTAGGTACACATAACTGCTGCATTCAGAGATGTTTGTTCCATTGAGAGAGAATGGGGCCTCAGGAACTAGTTCATTTCTCATGAACATAGTTTTCTTCAGATTCAGCTGTAGGCCTACCTTTCCACATTCTCGGTCAAAGTCAGCCAGCATTTGTGCCGCTTGGCTAATGTTTGGTGTTATTAGAACGATGTCATCAGCGAAGCGGAGGTGGTGTAGTTGCCGACCATCTATCTTCACTCCCATTCCTTCCCATTCTAATTGTCTCATGATGTTCTCGAGGGTGGCGCTGAAGAGTTTTGGTGAGATGGTATCACCCTGTCGAACCCCTCTTTTGACATCAATGATCACTTCTTTGTAGAATGGTGAGATCCTGGTGGTGAATCCGTAATACAGCTCACAAAGGATCTTGATGTATTGGGTTTGAACACCCTGTTTGACTAGGGCTTCGATGACTGCTTCAGTCTCCACAGAATCAAAGGCTTTCTGTAAATCAATGAACGTGAGACAGAGAGGCATCTTGTACTCCCTACAAACCTCAATGAGCTTGGTTACTGTGTGGATATGGTCGATTGTGCTGAATCCTTTCCGGAAACCTGCTTGCTCGCATGGTTGTCCTTCATCTAGTGTTCTGCTAATCCTGTTCAGGATGACCCGTGTAAACAGCTTGTAGATGACAGACAACAGGCAGATGGGGCGATAGTTGCCGATGGCGTGAATATCTCCCTTCTTGAACAGTAGAACTGTCCTGCTGGTTTTCCATTGGGAGGGCACCTTGCATTCGGACAGGTAGCGTGTGAAGAGCCGAACTAGTGTATTGATGAGTACCGACGGCAGATTCTTCAGGTGTTCGGGTCTGACTTTTGTCTGGGCCTGGTGCTGTTCCCTTCTTTACCGACGAGATGGCATGTCGGATTTGAGAAGGGAGAACGTTGGGAATGACATATCCATCCTGTGGAATTTGGTATGTGGGCAGGTGGATGTGGCTATCAAAGAGATTTGAGTAGAAGTCCTGGATAATCTTCTCCATTGCCTTTCTGGAAGATGTGATAGATCCATCAGGGCGTCGGAGGGCAGTCATCTTGGTCTTATAATTGGCGAAGGACAGGCGGGCAGTGCGAATACTTTTCCCGGCTTCTGCTGCATCTTCCAGTATTTCTGCTCTTCTGTCTTTGAGGTCTGCTTTTATCGCTTCTCTGCACTGTTTAGCAAGCTTGGACGTTAGCATTTGGTCTCCTGAGGCTCGCGCCTTGCCACGTTGGCGAATGAGCTCAAGAGTTTCTGAAGACAAGCCGCCCTTTTTGTGTATTTCTCTCTCTCGGCATTCTTCGCACAATCATGGAGGTGCTGAACCAGTCGGTTGTATTCTTCATCGATGTCATCAATGATTGAATCTTCCCATGTTGCTGCAATGGTGCCAAAGAGTTCCCAGTTGGTGGTCGTTCTGGGAGTTCTCTTCTTAAACATTGCAGCTTTTTCTCCCTGTTGCGGGAAGTAGAATTTTTGCACGAAGGAGACGGTGGTCCGATCCTGTCTGGAATTTGGGGACGACAGCAACATCGGTCAGACAAAACCGTCGATTGAAGATGATGTGGTCAATTTCATTGTGGAACTGTCCACCAGGAGATTCCCATGTCCAACGTTTCGCTTCAGCCTTCTGAAACTGTGAGTTCCCATGAATAGTCTTGGTGGACATGATGAACTCAGATAGTCTCTCACCTTGTTCGTTCCATTCTAGGCCATGGGTCCCGATGTGGAGTTCTTCAGCCGATCTTCTCGGTCCTATCTTGGCATTAAAATCACCGACTATGATCTTGTAGAAGGTGTGATCTTTTTTATAGGACTCCTCCAATTCCATGTAGAATTTCTCAATTTCATCTTCTTTGTATGTGGATGTTGGTGCATAGACAATGAAGATAGAAATTGCTGGCAGTGGGCCACATCTCCTCAAGTGTAATCGTCCTATTCGGGTTTGTTAGGCATTCAAATGAATCAATGTTGACAGCCATGTTCGTGTTGACAAGGACACCAACGCCACCGACGCCTCTTTTCATCACATGTTCCAAGGAACAATTCTTCTCCGGTGTCAAATACAGCATGATGCGACTGACGCCTCCTCGTCTCAGTCAGACCAATGATGTCGTACTTGATCTTTTGAGCTTGCACCATCAGATCCTCAATATATGCTTCTGATGCCAGCGCACGTGCATTGAAAGTACAGACAGTCATTTTAGTCCTTCTTCGCTTTGGCAGCCTAGGACAGCCGTGAAATTTTATCAGGCACTGCTTGTTTGCCTTTCTTACTGCTGCCATATTAAGGGCTCTTTCGGGGTCAGGAAAATAAACATTTTTGTTACTGGATTTGGCATATCGAACACGCATCAGACAGCTTGCCAGGCTCTGCCATGCGGGCGCTATATTCTCATTACTTTGTGGGGCCTCTGTCAGAGGGGTGGGTAGAATATTTATGGTAATTTGGAGGTAAATCGCAGTGGCCGCTGCAACGGGAAAGCTGGTTTCTGCTCTGCCGGGTGTACCTGTGTCTTCGGCTCAAGTATTCCTGGGCTTGAAATACTCTCCTCTGAAGGGCGGGTCTCTGCAGGGCGGGTCCTTGTAGGCTGGGTTTCTGACAAGCTGGGCTGGAGACTGGATTAATCTGTGGGCTGGAGACTGGATTAATATGCTGGGGGAGATTTTACCAGCTGCAGAGTGTGGATTGTGACACAGATCGCTGCCAGCAAGGTGTGGGGGTTTCTCTGGGCTCCTCCGAGGCTCCATCGGGATGGTGGACTCGGGTCGGAAGTTGCTCTCGTGGTCCATGGAATGCAGGGGGTTCAACGGGAAAGCTGGTTTCTGCTCTGCCGGGTGTACCTGTGTCTGCCGGGTGTACTATTTAGTGGTAACAATCAACAAAATAAATTATTTGGAGCCTGATACTAGGGCTGGTCTGCTGGGTCTGCTGGTCTCCACCCAGCAGACCAGCCTATCACAGTCCGGCTCATCGAAATCCACCCTGCTGCAGTCTTTTTTTAATCCGCCCAGGTATGCTGATCCAGAGACAGACATGGGGCAGAGCTGCTACTTGCTCTCCCTGTGCCCAGCCACTCACAAGGCGCCCAGGAGGGATGGCGGGTTCTAGCCCTGGCCTGCCACCCCAGCAGAGCCTTGCAACAAGCCAGACGATCCCCACTCCATGAGGGCCTCCATTTTCCACATCGGGACTTCTCTCTCGCCAGAACTCCACCCAGCAGACCAGCCTATCACAGTCCGGCTCATCGAAATCCACCCTGCTGCAGTGTTTTTTAATCCGGCTCAGAACTCCACCCAGCAAACCAGCCTATCAGCGGCGCGCTGGTTCATCATTAAATGCTGGACTTAGAGATGATTGCAAGAGTATGCTACCTGCACGGCAGAGCCTGGCAAGCTACCCATGTTGTATTTGATATGCCAAATACCAGTGACAATTATAAACCTCATTCCGAAATGGATTGTGGCTCTTTATGTTCTTGGAGCAAGCAGATGCCCTTGGGCTCTACTAGCATGAGACAGGACATATGGAGATGTTACTGGGGCCCGCTCGAGCAAATAGATGAACAACGGGAAGACAGTGATACTAGGGCAGGCTTTTGGGGTGGTTGGGAAAATGGGAACAATGGTGGACAGAAGGTCAAACAGGTGCTCAGATTGGTATTGGAAAACTGAATGCCTATAACAAATGCATCAAAAACAACTTTGTAAATCATGGTGTTTGAATAAAGGGGTGGGAAGAAGAAAATGTTATTCATCTATTTCCTACTTTAAGTCAATGTTTCAACTTGGAGATCAATGACTAAAGATCCCTTAGGTGCAGGACACTATAGCACATGTCAAACACACAGGACACTGATCCCCTAGTTCTTCCTATCTCCATTTACTTCGCAAATGTGCACTGAAGAAAGTGGAATACAGATATTTTGGTTTGTTTTTGCAGGATATGAATTAACATTAATACATGAGATTCATAGGACTTACTATTATGAGACCATGTTGAGGCTAGGTAATGAAGAGGGCCCTGGTGAACATTTGGCACATAGTGGACTGTTAAGCCTTTAAATAAGTTATCAGAAAATAAATACTTAGAACTTTATAATGCCAGTTACATTGTGTCTTTGAACTAGAGTGAAATTATCATAGTGGAAAAGGCCACAAGAGAAAGAGCAAGAAACAAAACAGTAGGAACTTCTCAATTGCCTTTATTGCTCGGCCAATAAAAAAATATGAAACATTAACTTACTTGGTGGCATTGGAAGAAATTAATGCATCTGTTAAACACCTAAAAGCTTAATTTTTATCAATTTATACATACTACAAAGAGTGATGGTGTACTATACAAGATGCATTAACTAGTAGACTTAATGACAGCAGTACAATGCCAATGCCATTTTCCACATCCGGACTTCCCTCTTGTCAGAACTCCACCCAGCAGAAGAGCCTATTACAGCCCAGCTTGCATGGCTGCAATAAATGCTGGATTTAGAGATGACTACAAGAGTATGCTACCTGCACGGAAGAGCCTGGCAAGCCTCCCATGCCGTATTTGATATGCCAAATACCAGTAACAATTATAGACTTCATTCCCATGTCCTGATGGAATGGTTTGGGGATCTTTATGTTCTTGGAGCAAGCAGATGCCCTTGGGCTCTACTAGCATGAGACAGGAAATATGGAGATGTTACTGGTGCCCGCCCGAGGAAATCGATGATGAACGGGAAGATAGTGATAGTGATTATACAAATATGGTATCCAGAATTTTATTTTCCAAATAAACTTGTCTTCATATGTGTAGCCATTTATAAAAATTGTGAATAATTTTTCATCATTGTAAAAAAATCAAAAGTTTGTATTCATAGGGAAAAGATCATAGCACATATAGTTTTAAGTAGGGTTTATGTAAATGTTCTTGGTTTTCTAATTTGAAGATTATGCAATGTATCAATCATTATTTTAACAATATCATTTATTTTTCCTTGTATGAACCAAAAGTCTCTAGCACATCTGATATGACACATGCTCTGCAGAGGGTGAGTATGATATAGCATGAGAAGATTTAGGCAACTTCCACATCAAGAACATATTCAGAATTCCAGTGGTCAGGGACATGCTAGCATCCAAAGTAAAGGATAAATTATTGCATCCTGGATTTCCCTAACATGAGGAAAGAAGCATAATGCTTGGTAGGCCTCTTCAGTTTCTGGAAGCAATATATTCCAACTGTGAATGCTGCCTTGTGCAGTGGCATTAAAGGCTACCAGCTGTGAAGAGCAAAGGGCTCTGTAGCCATTTAACAGGACAAGTTCACAATCTGCAGTGGTAGGAGAACGAGTTCAGGGCAAGTTCCAAGCAGAGTTGCCACCTGGGCCTTCCTCATACAATTAAAGTTTGGTGGTGGTGGTGTAACCTCAATACTGTAACTTTAAACACTATTGTATTATTACCTAAAATTATAATAAAAACCTCAAAAAATTGATGGACTATAAGACAAAAACTAACATTTGATCCCAAATAACAAGAGCCATAGCCATGACAGTGCTACTAGTCATCGGGCAACAATAATTCATTGAAAGATGAACTCAAGTACATCTAGAATTGAATAAGTGCAAAACCAGAGGTTGCAAGGGTGTTGCAGTCAAGAATCCTGTCATCCATCACTGTTTCATCAGCTCCTCTTCCATATGTTATACTTGCAGGTGTGAGACATCCTTTAAAACCAGAGGAAGAAAATGCAAACTTTGTCTATGGTTATTATTTCTTTTTTTGTTTTGTTTTTGCTTTTGGGCACACCAGCGCTCAGGGGTTACCCTGGCCTGCACTCAGGAATCACCCTGGCGGTGCTCAGGGACCTAGGGATGCCGGGATCGAACCCAGGCGGCACAGGCCGGCCGCATGAGGCAACGCCCTACCGCTGGGCTATCGCTCCAGCCCCTGGATTAGTTATTTCTGTGGATACCTGAAATTAGATGGCAACTCAAGGGGGACATTAAAACCTGTCCATTGGGGACAGATCAACTGGTGCATCTGTTCATCACCCCCATTGTGTAGAAAGGGAAGTTGCTGCAGTTTGGACTATTTGAGGATTTATGGGTAGTGAGAAAAGACCTAACAGTAAGCCGTTTGGAAACAGATTGGAAGATTGCTTACAAAAGGGTAAAGACACAGACATATCGGAGGGTGAATATGAAGCATGCACATCTTCATTGTTAATACCAAGCTGTTCTAGCACAATGGGTACATGAGTAAAATGACCCTGCTATTGGGGTCAAAGCTATGTAGAGGCTTCTCATCGCTAAAATGGGGAGAAGAAATGAACAGAAACTTCAGCAAGGAAGAAATTCGAATGGCCAAAAAACATGAAAAAATGCTCATCATCACTAATCATCAGAGAGATGCAAATCAAAACAACAATGAGATACCACTTTACACCACAGAGACTGGCACATATTCAAAAGAACAAGAACAACAAGTGCTGGCGTGGATGTGGGGAAAAGGGGACACTCATCCATTTTTGGTAGGAATGCCGGCTGGTACAGCCTTTCTGAAAACAATATGGACTTTCCTCCAAAGACTAGAAATTGAACTCCCATTTGACCCAGCCATACCACTCCTGGGAATCTACTCTGGGAAACCAAAAATACGCAGCGGAAACACCATCCCTACTTTTATGTTCATAGCAGCATTATTCACAATAGCCAGAATCTGGAAGCAACCAGAGTGCCCAAAAAATCGACGACTGGATAAAGAAGCTTTGGTACATCTACACAATGGAATACTATGCAGCTGTTAGGAAAAATGAAGTTATAAAATTTGCCTATAAATGGATGGACATGGAGATTATGTTGAGTGAAATTAGCTAGAGAGACAGATACAGAATGACTGCATTTATTTGCATAACATAAATATATATGTACATATTATGATACCAATATCCAAGGTCAAGTGAAACATATCAGGAGGTCTTGTCAAAGGTGGAAATTATTACAAACGTGTGGGAGTCAGAGGCTAGGTAAGACAGAAAATAGAACAATGTGCTAATAATTGTCGAGGGTACTAATGCCAACCTAGAACTGAGCATTAGAGGCAAAAAGATACACATGACAACCTTTAATGTATGTTCTGTAATCCGTAGTCTGGAAGGGAAGGAAAAGAGAGAAAGGGAAAGAAATAAAGAACCTGCCATGGAGGAGGGCTGTGGGAGAGGGGAGGGAACCGGGGATGTTGGTGGTGGAAGATGGGCACTGGTGGAGGGATGGGTGCTGGAACACTGTATGACCAAAACCCAAAAATGAACTTTTAATTGTATATCTTTGTAATTGTAAAAATAAAAAATTAAAAAAAATGGGTCCATTGTTGCGTGTCCAACCTGCTAGAAACAAACACAGTTGTGAAAGGACACAATCCCTGATGAAACCTAACAGGCACTTGATGGTCTTTATCCTACTTGACACATACTCCAAATATGGAATTCCAACATATTCGAAATGTTTGTCTTTCTTGCTTACACGTCTACTTTTTGAGATTTACAGATTATTTTTTCTTTGAGAACCATACCCTTCAGTGCTCAGGGTTTTCTATTCTGTGTTCAGATTCTTCCTTCTAACACTGCCTGCAAAACTAATGTTACGCATCAATAGCCATTGTTTTCATGGCAGGTTCTGCTTCAAAAAAGTTGAATATAATCACTGCTTCTCTATGGAGAAAGAGAAACATCTTAGTTGAAATTTGTGAAAACAATGGTGCCATGACGCTTTCCACAAGTTGTATTAAACACTCTCTATAACTAATGCAGCCAAAACAATAAGCTGTCCTTTCATTTGACCAGTCTTTATACTATACCATTTCTTTATTTGCCAACTCACTTTACAAATAACCATGAAAATGGCTAGTATTATTTATCAGTGATACCTTAGAGTTCAGAACTAGCAAACTGTCAATAAAGAAAATCTGCCTCTCCCTCCTGGCCCCATCTTTTCAGTAACCTGTGATCAGCACTTTGACCTTTTGGAAGCAGTTGACTACACCTGGAGCGGTGAAAACAATATGGTGCCTAGATTAAGTGAAGGCCTTCCACAGGCAAACTACATGCCCCAGCCCTTTGAGTACAGCTTAACCATTTGAACCCAGATACCCTGAGCACCTCTAGGTGTGAACTTGGAGGCCCTGGCACTGCAGAGCTCTTGTACTGAACCATCAGCCTGCTAAAACTACTGGGAAGTGTCCCACTTGGGAGGGTCCTCCTTTCACCCCAAATGCTTTAATGATAAAGTTTAACAATTTGAACCTATTGTAGGGGTTCAGCTTGCCAGTGACTGCTCTGGGGACACACTTGCTTGGATAAACCTGGTTCTCCCACATGTAAACCATGCACTCCAGTCTCCTGTTTCTCAGGCCCCTTAAGTCATCTTTCTTATTAAATATAACTAAGTCAAAATGACTCAAAACCTTTTAAGAGCAAATAGTCCCACTCTAAATCAGAGATTACTCCAAAGTCAAAAGATTGTAGAGCAAATTTAAATGCCATTTGATACTGGTGATGGAAAAAAATACAAGGAATCTCATTTCAATCTAGGTTCTTAGAGGCTGAAATATTCATATGTCGGGAACGTCGCCGGGGTCCCCGACAGTATCAGGGCAGAGGTTGTCTTCTACCTCCGAGGACGCCGGGAGAACAGATGAAAACTCACGAGTCGGTGCAGTTCCAAAAATGGCTTTTAATAGTACAAAAGCTCTTCCACAGCAATCCAATATAATGAACAAACTCTAGCTCTGGTCCGAACTTAGACCATACAAAAGAGCCTAAGTCTCCCACCAAAAAGAGAGAGGATGTCACCCGAGCTGAGTCCTACCCAGAAGGAGCAAAAGGCCAAAAGCCAAAAGCCAAAAGCCACAGGAGCCAAAAACTGGAGGCTGAGGAACCAAAAGGCAAAAGGTGAAGGGGCCTCAAGTCAGCCCCCTTATATACACCAAAGTAATCCAATCGGAGGTTGTCATGCCAACAAAGAACCCTAAACAGAGTGTAGTGCCACACCCTATTGCAGGTATAAACAAAGGTTACACCAAGGACTAATCCCGAGATTATCTCTTATGTAAAACACTGGAGAGAGAGGGGGCTGATATAAAGTAATACATCTTAACTTCATGAGCTTCATGTAATCTAGATGGTACCCACAAGGTACTTATTATTATCTGCACCAGGGTGATTCTGAGTATCTTGTTCTCATGTACTGAAAGGGTCATACTCGCCTGCTTAGAGCAAACTAGTATGATCCTTCCTATAGTCTACCTTTAGTCTCAGCGTAGCCAGGGTGGTAGTCTCCTGGTAAAATTCCTAACTGTCCCACGCTGGGTGCAGTGGGTATAAAGAGGAGCTGTGCCCAATCTAGAAAACATAGAAGTCTTAGTAGATGTATAAGTCAGAAGTTATTCAATCAAGGTGACTTCTGTAACTGCCACACCCTCTAGCAGTGTTTACATAGAAGAGAGATCTCATTAGAATGAACCTTGGCTTAAATAAGATTAAGCTGGGAGTGAGCAAAACAACAAAACTCCCAGATTAGCTAAACATGTCCTCCAACATTCAATATGTACACAATTGAGAGAAAATGATGCTTTATAGTAATTTACAATGGAAACAAGGCGTGTATGCACTGCAAAAGGATTTTCCAACAATCCAACTTTAAGGTGTTGTTTATGAACAACTATCGAAAAGCTAGTATTTACTTATAGTCTTCATGACAAACAAGCAAATGAAAAATATATCAAAGTGTATGAACTATTAGGAACCAAACAGGGCTTTAAAATTTTAACCAGTATACATGGGTCTCTGGACTGAAAAATCTGGGGCACCCTTGAGAGGGGAGGAACAAGATGAGTCTCCAATATGCTGTATCGCCAACAGTCACACCGACACCCCACAACTGCTACCCTGCCAACAGCCCAATTCCACTGCCTCACACTAAGCTCTGTAGTTAAACTGCTGAAAACTCAGGTACAACATTCTGAGATCTCTCGGGTCTTCTTGAAGGGCAAACAGCCTCTCTACTACCACACTGTACTTCTAGAAGACCCAACATCCCACAAATGTTGCCATGTAAGCTCATTTCCAGTTAAATATGCTGTAGTTTATTGAGTGCTGGGCAGCAAATACCAATACCTCCGAACTACAATACTGACATCCCAGTAGGAGTACACCAAATTGAGAAAGTTAACTAAGACAACTAAACTCATTAAAAAACATTAACACAGAAGACTCAATTAGCAACATCTTAGTAAGCCCTTAGACTAGGACTTCATGTCCCCCATGGTGAGAT
Source organism: Cryptotis parvus (assembly GCA_021461705.1). Taxonomy (NCBI): domain Eukaryota; kingdom Metazoa; phylum Chordata; class Mammalia; order Eulipotyphla; family Soricidae; genus Cryptotis; species Cryptotis parvus. The sequence continues at coordinate 28,522 of JAJIBD010008864.1, forward strand.
GTAACAATTTCCACAAATTTTCTTTTTCTGAAGCATATTTTGATCATTCCATTAGCCAATTAGTTGTAACATGCTCTATAAAATTTTGTACATGCTAAGGAGGAACCTTGGGGGATGGCTGGGAAAATGGAGACAATGGTAGTGGGAAGGTCACACTGGTAGCAGGACTGGTGCTGAAAATTGAATGGTTTTAACAAATGCATGAAAACAAAAAAAACACAAACGCATCATGAATAAGTTTGTAAAACATGGTGTTTAATTAAAGAGGGTGAAATGGTTTTATAAACATTTTTTAAACTATTAATCTTTAGTGACAACATTCAGCCATTCACCAATTCTTACTGCATAAAAGTTCTAGTGTAAATACTTCACTTTTAGCACATACACAAAAGCAAATGCCTTTTACAGATAAGAACTGACATTTTCTTATATTCTGATTTCCTCATATTTCTGGGTCACACACAGCAATGCTGGGAACATTGAATGCTAGACTCAAACCTGTGGTCTCTGCATGCCAATACACGCACTCCAGCCCATTGAACTACTTTCCTAGCCCCTTAATTTTTATCTTTAAGTTATTAGCCAATTGTCAAATTAAAGGCAATACTCATGCACTGCTGGGTGTGACATGAACACACACACACCCCAACAATATTAATCTAGAGCCCAATACCATTCCTATTTCATTTAATATACCAAATTAGGTAGGGGGTCATTGAAAAAATATATCCAAAGATAAATAAGAACAACTGAAAAATATTTTTATATGGTAGTTTGGATTTCTTCTTCTCGTATTTTAATTACCCTGAACAAATAACCTAAGCTTCAGTACCAATATATTAGCATGGTCCAAATAGGAAATCTTCAAGTGCCAATATTTCTAGAAACTTTTAGAAAGCTAACAATTTTTTCTGTATGAAATTTATGTCATTCATGAAATAAATGAAAAGCACTATATTGTGGAAACTTAATAGTATAAATAAATCAACAATGCTAAATACTTATATTCAAATTTTGATTTGACCTTACTTTTCAGTATCATAAAACCAACTTATTACTCATAATAATTATTAAGAGAGGCCACAAGTTTATTCCACAACTTTCCTATAATGGATATTTGATTCTGTAGAAAAAAGGCAAATGCCACCTTTATTATTTACATTCATTCTGTAAACGGCTGGAAAAAAAATTTTATACATTTATAAAAAATTCAAAAATACAATCAATATATTTTTTAAGATCTAAAAGCCTGTAAATGTAGATGTTGAAGGAGAAGACAAAAACATCGACAAAAGATTATCTGAGTTTTCCTCTTCCCAAATATCTAAAACATCACATACACCACTGTTTTCAGTGTAGCTCGTGAAACCCAAGAATTCTGATTTCTCTTCACTTCGACTGAAATACATCCAGTAGAGATTGTACTGGTGAACTATACATTATGCTTTGTTCTTGTGTAATGAACTCAGTTCTGTTCTTATCTAATTCCACATTTGGTTCCAGGTTTTCTTTCTTATTTCTTCCTAATAATATTTTTTACTTTTCGGTGGATTTTACTAGAAGGTTGACCATCCATATTCTTGATGTCACATTCACCAGGTATCTCAGGAATTTGGAGCGGAGTATTTATATGACTTCTTAGGTGCCCATGTGGATACTTTATGGTCCACAAATCAGAACCAGGACCACATATAGAATGAAGGTCTTTCTCCTTTAGATCACTTCCTGGATAAAGCACAGCATCTGACTTTTTGTTTCAGTTCAGATGAACTATTGTCCGTATGGAAATGAGAAATCTGTACAGATGTCTGTAGTCTACAATGACAGTGATCAGCACCAAGCTCTTCAAAGTCATTTTCACTTATAATGAATTGCTCAGAAATGTCAAGAATACGTTCCTGTTTATTTTTATCTTGAGGTATATGTGTAAGAGTTTGCTTTATGTTCTCTTCAGCTGGACTTAGTAGCACAGTACATTTATTAGCTGTGTCCTCATGAAGTCCTCTCAATCCACTTGCAGGGCAGGGAATGGATTCTGAAATAAACACAAACTTTTGTTCAGGTTCCTGGGTTTCTTTGTACAGAAAACTTTGCTTGATCACCTGTACATTATTCTCCCTGAAGTCTTTTGAGAAATATGCTGTAGTTCTAGCTTTTCTTTTGGTTCGGTCTTTTTCAGGATATTTGAAGTAACAGAAGAAAGAGATCCAGCACTGTACTTTACTCTTTATAGGAAAAAATTTTTAAAAGTTAAAATAATAGTGAGAATTATTGAATATTATTAGCAAACACAAATCAGTAAGTAAAATTAGTAAAATCTTTTAACACTTACAAAACTTATTTAACTTAAAAAAATAAGAAAACCTTATTCAAATCTATTCAAAAGAAATCTTAATATTTTTGTCAAATTTACTTTAGTTATCTTTGAACCAATAAAATACACCTTAATTTATATCATGCTGTTTCATTTACTAGCCAATATAAGGATGAGTACTTAACTGGAAATAATCATGTATAAAATATTTAATAAGCTGTAAATTTCAGAATCTTTATACTTCTAAAGATGACGAATTAGTCCTTTAGTTTTATATTGTATTTGAACCCAAACCATCTTCTTTATGAAGTTTCTTGATTCCCTTGGATACCAGACTGTATGACAATCCTAACTACATAAACAGCTATTATATGTATCAGGTAAAGACAGAAATATAGAATTCCTACGGTACTTTGAAAACCAGAAAAAAAAACTCATTTTGTTTCTACGTTCCCTTAAGACCATCCTTGAAAACATGTAGAATTGAAAAGATAAGTAGCACTGATCCCACATCCTTACCTTTTGAGACTAGAGTGTGAGATGACTTGTCTACAGAGGTAAAAATTTATGCTCATCGGGCCTGAGCAATAGTACAGCGGATAGGGCATTTGTCTTGCACGTGACAGACCCAGGTTCAATCCCTGGCATCCCATATGGTCCCCTGAGCACTGCAAGGAGTAATTACTGAGCAAAGAGCCAGGAGTAACCCCTAAACATTGCCGGGTATGACCCAAAAAAGAAAAACTTTTGCTCATAATTTAGGAATAAGCAGTTATATGTAAGTACCATTTCGAATTTTATGTGGATTGGGTTTCCAAAGAAAGCTAAAGTCTTAAAGCTTTCTACATACCACATAGTTTTAATAATTGGCAGTTTGCCTTTCCACATATAATGCTGAGTCATAAATAAATACATATAGAAATATAAGAACTCTTCAAGTAGATGCATTTAAAAAAAAAAAACCTTTCTAAACCTGCCATGGAGGCAGGCTATGGGAGGGGGAGGGAATTGGGGATATCAGTGGTGGGAAATGGGCACTGGTGGAGGGCGGGGGTGCTGAAACACTATGTGACCGAAACCTCTAAACATGAACAACGTTGTAATTGTATATCTCATGGTGGTATAATAACATATTAAAAAAAAAAAACACCTTTCTAGTTGATCCATCAATTCATTGTTTAAAATTAATCTATAAACTGAGCAGGAGTGATAGTACTGCAGGAGGGGTATTTGCCCTGCATGTGGACAGCCAAGTTTGATCCTGGGTATGATTCGTTTGTACCACGAGTACCACCAAGAGTGATCCCTGACTGCCAAGCCAGAAGTAAGCCTCCAGCACCACTGGATTTGGCTCAAATACCAGAGGTAAAAAAGATTAAAAACAGATATAAGAACTGAATAACCTACTGAGTATTACCAGTTCAACAGTATATTCATATGAAATCATTGTTTTTTAAGTTTTAGATTATAGAAAAAAAGTTAGGTCACTTTGTCAATGAAGAACTAATGCAAAACAAACGGCAGGATTAGCAGTTATTCTAAATACATTTATTGAAATACAGCCTTAACACTCATTTGTTAACATATTGTCTGTGGCTGCTTCCAATATCCCAATTTCTTTCAAAGCTGAGAAGTTTTGAAAAGATCAAACCATAAGAGATATTATGGTTCACAAAGTCTAAAATATTTACTATCTGGTTTTTTATTAAAAAAAAAGTCTGTCAATTTATCTTCTAGACCACAAGCAACTTTTGGTAACAGGGGAGAGGGTATGAGGAAAGAAAACCAGTTCTTCAATGTATTCACATCCTAAAAACACAAAATACTAAAAGAAAATTTTAGATTTTTAGCTCTATTTAATAGTCTAATAAATTTCAAACCTAGGAGTAATAAATTACCTTTTCTTCTTAGGCGTGTCCCTTTCATATTCCATGAAGTCGAAAACTAACTTAGATACGATATCATCAACAATTTGATAGCTATTACTCTGTGCAAAGTTTTTGTGCTGCTCACTGAGAAGATGCTGAAACAAACAAAAAATGTACACATTGTTTTCAAACCAATATACTTTTCCTAAAAGTTTCCTGACATTTTGATTTAGTATAAAACTCATTCCCTTTTGAGTAGGTAGACGTATCTTTAAAGCCCATCATGAATAAAGACAATCTCATTTGTTTCCCCAGTTTCATGTAACTTTAGATTGTATTTCTTTTTTTTTTTTAAGGGGTGGCTTTTTTGGGTCACACCCGGCAATGCTCAGGGGCTACTCTTGGCTCTGCACTCAGGAATTACTCCTGGGAGTGCTCGGGGGACCATGTGGGATGCTGGATATCACACCCAGGCCGGCATAGGCCAGCCGCGTGCAAGGCAACGCCCTACCCACTGGGCTATCGCTCCAGCCCCTAAACTGTATTTCTAAAAAAAAAAAAAAAAATTCGCCACAGAAATACCACACATTGTAAAAGATTTTTTCTTTCCTCACAAAATGTGTCACATGAATACTGTAGTGTCCAAAAATGTTAAAACAATGATTAAAAATGTAAAAATGTAAAAAAGAAACAATCTGTAAGGTTACACTCAGTTTCATTCAAATAAATTAAGAACAATCTCCCTAGTCTTGATTTACAAGTTATTCAGTTGAGCTGTGTTCCTTTTTCTAGTTAGTACACTTTTTATCATTATGCTCTATATACTATTTTTGTGACATGTATCCAATGTTTCTAATAAATGTCTTAGACCTATCTTTCCTGCCTATTGGAGGTTCAATGACAGAAAATTTCTGGTAACAGAATTTGTTAAAACAAATGCCTTGATATGGGTGAAACTGAATCACTATGAAATCTGTGCCATAAAGCAAACATTTTCTTTACATTCACAACTAGGTAGAAAAGTTAGGCTGAATAAATATGGTAGAATCAGGTTCAATTCCTGGCACTGCATGGCCTGCTGAGCACAGCCAGGAGAAACCCACAAGCAAGAGCACAGAGCCAGGTATGGTTCAAAAACAAAAGCAGTAATCCCAACCTACTCTAATTTTCTTCCCTTCTGGCATAAGTCAGGTGGTTATTTAAGGTCAGGTTTTGTTTGCTTGCCCGTATTTTCTGAGCATTAAATTAGGATATTAGACTACTATGTTTCTCCTCCCCCTCCATCAAATGTAATCTTCAGAATAGATCTCCATGCTGTTTACTAAAAGCACAGAACAGATGGTTACAATTGTTGAATAAATGAATAAAATTTTTTTTAATATATGTGTTCACATTTGGAATTTTTATTTTGGTGATGGAACACATCTTGCAATACTCAGGGGCTACTCCTGGATTTTTGCTCAGGGAACTATAGACATTGTGGGGTGGAGGCTGGTAACATACAAAGTGCTTTAAACACTGTATGATCTCTCCAGCCCACTTTGGATTCTTAAAAGTTAAGGGTCTATCAAATAGAACTATATACTAATGTATCAAGTTGTAAACCACAAATTAAGACTAGATTTAAATAGCAAATAGTAATTCAGTTTTAAAAATATCTAGCCCCAAATAAACAATAACATTCACAGTTTCAAGATCTTCATATTTCTGCAAGCAACATTCACAGTATCCTTTTTTCTTCTTCTCTTTCAGTTGAAGCTGAACTGGTATTCCACTGCATTTTTCACCATCTGCTTGGATTCTGATATAAGAAAAGAATTGTAAAACATATAATAATTTAGAATTTTAGCCCTTTAATCATTAAACAATTTGATATAATTTGTATAAAGGTAACAATCAGCAATGACCTTTCATTATTACTTTTTTTTTTTTTTTTTTTGGGCACACCTGGCAGTGCTCAGGGCTTACTGCTGGCTCTGTACTCAGGGATTTCTCCTGGTGAGTTTGGGAACCTATGGGGTCCCAGGGATCAAATCTCAGATGGTCACGTGCCCTATCCGTTGTACTCTCAAAATTGAACAGAAACCAAAAATTTAAGTATATCTCTTAAGAGAAACAGCATACTTTATTTGTAATACTTTCAAGTCCTTTTGCTCAAGTGTCTAACTGTGACACACTTAAGAGAGACGTAGACTTATTTCTAGCAAAGTGGTAACACAAAGATATATAGGGCTAGTGAGTAAAGGTGGGTGACAGCACGTAACTTTCACAACTGATTTTGTATGAAGCTGATTCTCAGCACAGTAAGCCTCTATAAGAGATATACTTAAATTTTTGGTTTTTGTTCAATTTTGAGAGTACAACGGATAGGGCACGTGACCATCTGAGATAAGCCTCTGAGCACCACTGGGTACAGCCCTGGAGGAACCCCTGTACCACCAAGACGGCCTAGATAGTTGCCATTGCCAGAATCTAAACAGGACAATATCCTCAGGCCCTAGTATCAAATAGTTGGCCCAAGTGGTCAATTAGTGAAAGGAGTGCCTTCCAAACCACCAGAGCACCAACTGGGAGGGAGAACTATGTTGACTAGAAACATGTACCCAGCAAGTTATTAAATAACCTTAAAAAAATTTTTTTTAAAGGATAAAAAATTACTTGAGGATTAAACACTAACCTTTGTTTACTCTGAGTTTGCTTTTGGGAACTAGATGGCTTATCTACATCAAATGGACTGGCGGGCTTCTGAATAGAGTAATTTATAATAGGCATATTAGCCAGCTGAAGATAAAATGGTCTGTAAAGCCTAAAAATAAAAAATAAATACATGAGATTATGATGAAAGAAATATACCTGAAAATCTTAAATTCAAAATCATGTAATTCATCTGGTGTCTTAGCTAAATAAAAATCACTTTATCCTTCCCAATTTGCAAATACATTTTTAAAATATAATATACACATAAAATCTTTACCATGTTTCAGATAAGTACATTCACAATATTTTGTAAGCATTACATACCATTCATCTCCATAAGACTTTTCAGCCTGCTACATGAATACCAATTGAACATTAATTCACTATTCTCCCTATACCATCAGCTCCTGACAGCTACCATTCTATTTTGTCTCTGAATCTGACTGCTCTAGGACCTAAGGGAAAGCATGCAATAATTTCTCTTATTTTAGTTAGCATAATGATTTCAAAACTCATTTACAAAACACAAATAAGAATATTTTAAAAATCATTTTGAATACCATGTGACGGACCACTATAAAGCTGTTCATGATTGGGTTTCAGTCATAGAGTTCCAGCACCCATTTCCCCACCATGCACATTTCCCAACACCAATGTGCCCTGCACAGTAAGAATTTAACTTCAACCTCAACCTCAAAATTTTTCAACCTTCATCCCCAAAGCACAAGGGAGAATTTCATTTTCTTTTTAAGGCTAGATAATATTCTGTTGTGTATGTCTCATTCAAAAGGATGATTTTGTCAATAACTGCTCAAAAGCAGATTACTTAAAAGTGTTAGGTGAGCAAAACAGCAGACTGTTTTAATGAGCCAAAAGGCCCCCATGTTGCTGTGGAAAATCACCGAGGGCTCGTCATCACCCCCTATCCAGCCTTGAAAAGAACACCTGGGCAAGCCTTGAAAAATAACAGTTTCACTGTCCCTTCTGTTATCTAGAAACCGCTCGGGTGCAGGCAGGGCATACTGACGTTTAGAACATCCTGGGACATCTCAATATCACCTGTTTATTTAACTAGAATAATGTCTTTCTTTAAATCATGCTCTTTAAATTTGAGTTTGCGCAGGTTATGACGCAAATAGTGGCTATAGAATGTAAAGCTTCCCCTTACTCGGGGTCTTGCTTTGGCCTGCATGCCTGAGAGCTTGACCCTAGCTAGCTGACTTAAATAAAACTCCGCTTGTGCCTTGCATTACTGGCTGAACTCTTTGTGTGGTTTGGAGGAGGGAATTATCAACCCCAGACCCTAACAAAAGGTTATTTATTGAAACTAAATTCAGTCTTCAAGAACAATCTGCTCTGGGGCCAGAGGGTAGGGCAACTGCCTTGCATATGATCCACCTGGGTTTGATCCCTAGCATCTCATACTGTCCCCGAGTGAAGAGCTAGGAGAAACCCTGAGCATTGCTGGATCTGACCCAAAAGTCAAATGATAATAAGCTGTTCTGTCTTTGCCAGGCATACTAATCCACAGTATTAGTAGATATTGTGAATGTTAGTATACATTAGATATGCCAATTATATATATCAATAGATTCACTGCAATGTGCTAGCATGGGAAGTGCTACTTTGAATACCCCTGCCCTGACAACATTACAATAACACTGGCTCAATAACCCTACAAAATAAAATCTGGAATAAAAAGGGCCTATCCACCTAGGGAGAAGCAGTCTGACTCTTAAGTGAATCTCGGTTCATGTAGGGGTCATAGTTTCTGACTTTACAAGGGAAATAATAATTGCTATTTCTGTAACGACTATTTGGACTTTTGAAAAGAGAGTGCATTGCCCAACTGTATTACTTCCGTTTGGTATGCCTGGCTACTCCAATTGTCCTAGGATTGGGGGTTTTGGTAGTACCAAACCCCTGGCAGTCTCTGCTGATTCCCTGATGTCCTTTACCTCTAACATTACGAAGGGCAATCACCCACGTATAACCATTGAGATTCATGGGAAGGAGTTTAAAGGTATGTTTGACACAAGTGCTGATATTTCTATTATTTCTTCCCAATACTGGCCCCTGTGACTTTGCCTTCTTCCTCTGTCTGACAGACTGCTAGACAGCTAAAGAGCACTGGCCCTGAGGGGAATGTAGCCACCTTCAGTTCTATGTAGCCTCCATGCCCCGAATATATAGGGTTGAGATTTGCACGAACAGCAGCATGCTCAGTTCATGATTCCTCCACCAGACCCTTCTCGGGGGCTAATTCAGAGATCATGCATTTTAAATTGGGGCCTTTGCGGTTCAGCACCTGCCACCCCTTTGCATTCAGTGGAAGTCCCACAATCCTGTGTGGTTACTGCTGTGGCCCCTCAACAACATAAAGTTAAAGGCACTGGTAGATATGATGGAGAAACAGCTTAAATGAAGACATATTGAAACTTCCTTTTTAGAGTGGAATTTTCCAGTTATACAAAAGAAATCAATTGGGCAAATGGAGTTTGTTGACTGAAATAAGGAATGTTTATTCCACCACAGTTCCCATGTGCACCCTGCAACCCCACCTGCCCTCCCCAAAGGCAATTCCTAAAAGAGGCCGCGGTTGTCACAGACTTAAAAGACCATTTTTATAACACACTTATACACCCAGATGACTGTAAATGCTTTGCATTTTCCGCTCCCGTTCTTAACAAGAGCATCCATGTGCAGATTTCAATGGACGGTTCCACCCCAAGGGATGACCAACTCACCATGTGTCAATTTATTATTATTTTTTTAATCAAACCGGCAATGCTCAGGGGTTTTTATTCCTGGCTCTGCACTCAGTAATTACCCTGGCAGTGCTCAGGGGACTATGTGGGATGCTGGGGATGGAACCCAGATTTGCGACATGCAAGGCCAATTGCTGTACCCACTCTACTATCGCTCCCCCGCCCTGATGTGATTTTACAACCTTCTTGTGGAAGGTTTCCCCGTTTATATTGTTCACTATATGGATGATACCTGCTTGCATGTTCTATTGCCAAGGAGCTTCAGAGATTATTTGAGGTGTGATGACAAGCTTGCCAGTGGCTGATTTACAGGTTCCACAGAGAAAATCCAGATGCTGTCCCCATATGAATATTTGGGCTATGCTCTTGAGCGTACAACAGTGCGTCTCAAAATATCCATCTATCAGAAAAGACCTCAAAACTCTTACTGATTTTCAAAACTGCTGGGAGACATTAATTGGGTATGCCTCTCCCTTGTAATGCCCATCTTAGAGCTCAGCAACTTGTTCCTCACCCTTGTAGGGGTTGCCCTGAACTCTGCCCTGGATAGCCAAAGACAATAAACCCCTGAAACTCAAAAGGAATTTTTTATGGAACAGCTCCAAAAGTCATAGCTTTCCAGATTTGGCCCTGGAGAAAAGGTGTGGTTACTGCTCTTTCCTACACCCCAATCCCCAATGCTGCTATAGCCCAATTACCTGGTCCATTAGAATGTTTACACAATAGCCTCACATCCTGGTGCCAAATTTGTAGTTAACAGCTATAATTAAAGGGCGGTTGCCAGCATATGCTCTACTGGCTACTACCCTCACGCCATTGTCCTACCATAACACGTAAGAAACGGAATCCTCTTGGCCCTCAGTGAGGTTCTTCAAAATGTTAATGGATTTCTCTGCAGAAATGTCCTCTGTTACCTGACTGGGAAAACCTGGGATTTTTTTTTTTTCAGAAGGATACTTTTGTAATCTCTCCCATCATCTGTCTCTTCCCCATTCCCAAGGCTCCTGAGTATTGAGTTGATGGCTCGGTACCAGGGAAAGGTGGGATCACTGGCTCCTCACTGATCACAACAGTGCTTACAAATTACAATTATGCCCAACAAGTGGAACTTGCAACTTTGATTTATTTACTCTCCCATGTGTCAGACACATGTAATGTGGTGACTCGGGATACATGGCTGGCCTTTTCCCTGTAATTGTCACTGCTTCCTTAAATGCCCATAACCCTGTGGTTCAGGATTTGCTTCTGCAATTAAAAGTTCTTTTACAGGGGCCGGAGCGATAGTCCAGCGGGTAAGGTGTTTGCCTTGCATGCGGCCAGCCCATGCCGGCCCAGGTTCGATCCTCGGCATCCCATATGGTCCCCGAGCACCGCCAGGAGCAATTCCTGAGCGCAGAGCCAGGAGAAACCCCTGAGCATTGCCGGGTGTGACCCAAAAAAAAAGCAAAAAAAAAAAAAAAGTTCTTTTACAGAAACCCTTTGAACCAATTTTCGTAACTCATATCAGATTGCATTCTGTACTCCAAGGGCCAGTGGCTCAAGGAAATGAAACAGCTGATCGCCTAGCAGTGCCTGTTTTTATCTCAGCTGCAGAAGAGCATCAAGCCCTACACATAAATGCCGCCACTTTCATGTAGCACTACTGCATCCCATTAAGAAAAGCCAGACAGGGCAGAGTTTCTGCCTGGCAGCCCTGTGCTAAGCTGATGGGGCAACCTGGAAGGGGGTCAGGTTCTGGTCTTCACCCACCCCTACATCCCAGACTCTCAGAGGCCAGAAAACCTCACGCAACACAACCATGGTCATCCTAAAGGTCTGGACTCCACAGCTGGACACACCTACCGCCTTTGGACCTGTAACGATATCTCAAAACCTGGTATAACACAAATGTGTGTAAGAGGTTAGCTAAGACAGAGAAGGGAACAGTGTGCTAATAATCATTGAAAATGATAATACCAGCCAAGAACTGAGCACTCAATATAGGTAAAAAGATACATATGATAACCTCTAAAATATGTATTTCAATCCACAATATGAGAGAGAGAGAGAGAGAGAGAGAGAGAGAGAGAGAGAGAGAGAGAGAGAGAGAGAGAGAGAGAGAGACTGAGAAACACAGGAGAAGAGATAAAGGACCTGCCATAAAGACAAGCTAGGGAGGGGGGGAGCAATTGGGGACATCAGGGATGGGTGCTGGAACACTCTTTGACTGAAACCCAAACATGAACATCTTTGTAATTGGATATCTCACAGCGGTATAATAAATTATTTTAAAAAAGCCAGACAAACTGTGCATCCTTGTCCAGTCTGTGCTCCTGTACACAGTACTCCCCATGTGGTCAGAGCTAACCCCAAGGTTTATAGACAAATGATTTATGGCAAATGGATATCACGCATGTTAACCTCTTTCCAAACATTTTCTTGATATAGTAGTTGACGCTTACTCTCATTTACATGGGCTGTACTTATGAATTCTTAAAGCACTAAAGTCATTTGTTCCTTTTTGTTACAATGTTTCTCAGTCATGGGCTTCCTTTATATGATCAAAACTGATAATGGCCTGCCCCAGGGAAAATCCCGGAATATCCACAAAGGGGGCAAAGGTGCCCAAAGCCCCAGACACTCCCAGTAGTACCTCTTCCTCCCTTCCAGCTCTAGTAATGGTCTCCCTGCCCCCTGAATCAGGTGTGTGACCTCCGTGCTGGCTGCAGAACCACCCACCCATACCCCACAATTCAAAGTTGCGCAACTACTTACTATTTATCTTACATGAAATACCAGTGATCAGATGTCCCTACATTCTTTTGCCACCCACACCGAACTCTGCAAACAACCCAGACACCTATTAACTGTACTATCTAGCCACCCAAGATTGCAACCTACAATTGTTGTAATGGTAAAGCAACGTAGAATACCATAAATTCAGTGAGTGAAGTCACTAGCTCAGATGAGCCAAGCAATAATGAGCTATAAAACCTCTCTGATAAGGAATTTTGGAAAGAATTATTAATGATGCATAAAGAATTCAAAGATGCAATGGAACACAAAATCAATGAAAGACAAGAGGACAGGAGAGCAGAAATGAGGAAATGCAGAAGAAAATACAAGCAGAACTGACATATCAAATACGTGGTAAGTGAAATGAAAAACACACTGGAACCTCCATAGTAGAGTAACACTGATGAAGAAAGAATTAGTGATCTCCAAGATGAGGTCCAACAGTTCTATAAACAACAGCAAAAGATGGAAAAAACATTCAATTAACAAGCAGAAAACAGGAGATAATCGGGATGAAGTCAAAGGGAATAACATAAGGATCACTGGGGTCCCAGAATGGCAAGAAAAAACCCTGATGAATAAGCAACTGTCAGAGCCATCAGGCTGAGAGGTTCCCAGAATTAAAGAACACTTGCTCCGAGATTCAGGAGGTCCAAAGGGTACCAGCTAAAAGAAATCCAAGTAAGAATACTCAAACATCCTAATTATAATGACAAAAGCTATACAGAGAAAGAATAGTGAAAGCAGCAAGATCAAAGAAGGACATCACGTACAAATGAGCATCCCCAAGATTCACAGCCAACTTCTAAGATAAAAACTCTAAGTTCGAAGACAATAGTGATATACTGTGAAAAGACTCAATGAAATGAAAGTCACACGAAGAATTCTTTACCAGGCTAGACTCACGTTCAGATTGGAAGGCAAGATACACACAATATGGATAAGCAACAACTCAGGAACTTCATAGACTCAAACCAATTTAAAAAGTAGGACTGACATAAAAAGAGACTGGGCCCCCTGGGATGAACCCAGAGCCTGGACAGAGCCTGGCAAGCCAAAAACAGTAACAATAATGAACCTCATTCCCAATAAATGGAGATATCACTTGTGTCTGCTTGAGCAAATTGATGAAAACGGGAAGACAAGTGATACAAGTGATGGTTTTAAGGCTTCGCTTTTATGTACTTGGGAAATAAGGATACTTTTATACTGAGAAAAAATGCCTGCTAACCGCCTACTTTAAATCTCTGAGAAAACTTCCTAAGGCCCTTTTTTGCATGAATCTATGACTAACCAAACAAGCACACAACTAGATTCTCAGCATCTGATCTCAAACTGATTCCCAATTTCTGTCATTTAGTATTTTGGGATTATAAGAGGACTAAAATCAGAACAGGTCTTAAATATTTGGCTAGCCATTGGTCATGATGCTAAAGTAATTGGTTAGCCCTCCTGTTCTGTTTTCTAAACATTATCTCTAGCACAGGATTTGATCATGAACAAAGTGACTTATTTTCTGAAGGTGTATGTTGCCCAGAATTTTCTCTTGGACTAAGATACCAAGACCTTTTCTAACTCCCAACCAAAGTTTTATGTCCCGAACCCTATTATATGACTTGTTCTTTCACCCACAAATCAAGTTTCTAGATCTCTGTGTATACTATTTTTAACATAGGCATATTATATATGGTCACATATAATAGTATTATATGTATATATGTGTATACACACACACACACACATACAGACACACAGCCTTGGCCATCTCAACAGAGCCTCACAAGAAGCCAGAGGAACCCTCACACCATGAGGGCTGCCATTTTCAACATCCGAACTCCACAGCTTGTTAGAGTTCCACCCAAGAGAAAAGCCAATTCTCCCCGTTGAGGTTCATCAGTAAATGTGCGAGGTGAGAGCCTACTACTGCGAGTATACCACCTGCACGGCAGAGCCTGGCAAGCTACCTGTGTCGTATTTGATATGCCAAAAACCAGTAACAATTATAGACCTCATTCCCATGACCTGAAGGAATGGTTTGAGACTCTGTGTTGCTGGAGCAAACAGATACCCTTGGACTATACTAGCACCACGACAGGATGTATAGAGATGTTACTGGTGCCTGCTTGAGCAAATCGATGAAAAACAGGAAGACAAGTAATACAAGTTTTACACACACACACACACACACACACACACACACATACACATATATACAGATACACACACATACATATATATATGGCTGTGGTGATATACAGGCAAATACTTTCATCATGTTCTCTCTCTTTAGTCCCTCTTGAAATATATATATCCATAATGATCTCTTCACTTTGCATAACTTCCAGTGATGATTGAATCTTTGAAAATGCATAGTGTTATCTCCTTTAGAGAATCCTCAGCAATTACCCATTTGTTGGTTTCCTTTACTTGGAAATGTCTTAACCTCTCATACTTCAAATGAAATTAAGTGCCAGTCAGGAATCTACCACAAGTGTGTGGGAGTCAGAGGTTACGTAAGACAGAGAAGGGATCAGTGTTCTAATAATTGTTGGAAATGATAATACCAGCGTAGAACTGATCATTGAATATAGGCAAAGAGATATATACATGATAACCTCTAAATGTATGTATTACAAACCACAATGTGGAAGGCGGGGAGAGGAAGAGGGAGAGAGAAAGAGAGAGAGAGTGAGAGAGAGAGAGAGAGAGAGAGAGACAGAGAGAGAAAGAGAAACAGAGAGAAAGAAAGTGCATGCCATAGAGGTAGGCCGAGGGAGAGGATCAGGGGTTATTGGTGGAGGAACTGGTGCTGGAACACTGTATGACTGAAACCCAAAAATGAACATCTTTGTAATTGTTTATCTCACGGTGGTATATATGGAACAAGATGTAGACGGTTTTGTGACTGGTATAGTTCCTCCTCCTTCTATGTCAGTCCTCCACAGATATTATTTCAGTCTTTGTGTTTTGTAAACAGAAAAGGAAGAGATGTTAAATTACCGGTTTTTTTTTTTTTTTTTGCTTTTTTTGGTCACACCCAGCAATGCTCAGGGGTTTCTCCTGGCTCTGTACTCAGGATTTACTCCTGGCAGTGCTCGGGGACCATATGGGATGCTAGGAATCGAACCCTGGCCAGCATGGGCCTGCTGCGTGCAAGGCAAACGCCCCTACCCGCTGGGCTATCGCTCCGCCCCTAAATTACCGCTTGTCATAGCCCTGTCTCCTCCTTGCCACCCCTGAGTTTTGTATTATAAATGAAATATTGTTTTTCTTTCCTATATGCCCTTTATAATATTCTTATGCTAGAGCAAAAACCATTCTGTATAGACACAGGGAGATAGTTAAGGCTATGAATTTGTGATATAGGAGTTAAATCAACTCTGAAATATTTACTCCTGGGCATCACTCATATTTTCTAACTTAAAACCTCAGTTGTCCTTAGATTGATTCTAGTTCCATACATTCCAAAAGAAGGGTACCGTTGTGGGACTCGGATGGAACCAGGGCAAGCCATGAGTAAACTAGCCTAGATTACTCATAAACAGGATTATAAACTAAGAGCAAGGTCATGGAACAAATGATGTCCTGACCCAAAGAAAAGCAACTAATTCTGGACTGGTTGGGGTTAGGATAAAACTAACTTAGCTTGATGACTGTAGTCTGGAAAATATATCGAGATGCTCCAGGAAAAGTCATCCTTTATAAATGTCTGTATCTCTTACTGTATTAATACAAAATGCCTAGAAGTATTATGATTTGTTCTCTAAGGAGAAAACAACATGTTGGAATTCCACCCTGGTCCTAGGTGGGTCCATAGCTCCAGGGCAGGTTTCTATCTCTGGAAGGAGGTCCCAGATTGTACCCAGAAAGAGCTTTTTAACACTTCTCATTGTTTTGGGATCAAGGTACATTAACCTCTCGAATCTCCCAAGCTCCAACCTTTTGGGAGGATTTAAAGAGCAGACTTGACTTGAATAAAGTGTCAGAGTCTCTGACTACCAAGCACTCTTGTTCCTTTGTCCACCAGTAGTGGTGATCACGCTGAAAGTGCCAGGATAGCCTGCCGAACCCCAATATCTATTGGGGACCCCACTGAGCCCCAATATATTAGTATATAGTAGTATCTACTGATATATCTTATTTGATATGCCAAATACCAGTAACAATTATAGACCTCATTCCCATGACCTGATGGAATGGTTTGAGGCTCTTTATGTTCCTGGAGCAAGCAGATGCCCTTGGGCTCTACTAGCATGAGACAGGTCATATGGAGATGTTACTGGGGCCCGCTCGAGCAAATCGATGATGAACGGGAAGACAGTGATACAGTGATATGTATATATCAGTAGATACTAAAATATACATATGCGGGAGCAATAGCCCAGCGGGTAGGGCGTTGCTGCTTAGCACAAGGGCCGCCCATGCCGGCCAGGATTCGATTCCCAGCATCCCATATGGTCCCCTGAGCACCGCCAGGAGTAATTCCTGAGTGCAGAGCCAGGAGTAACCCCCTGAGCATTGCCGGGTGTGACCCAAAAAAGGAAAAAATAAAATAAAATAAAATAAAATAAAATATACATATGTATTAGTAGAATAAACCTAACAATGATAGAGCAGTATAAAGGGAATGTGAGATATATATGTGTGTATGCACACACATGCACACGCACACATACATACACACAACTAGTAGAAAACCTAACAGTAATATCAGAGCATTATTAAGCATTATTAATAGAAACATAAAGGGAGTATATATTTCCCACTCAGGAATGTAATCAAGTCACCCAAATTGAAGTCAGATACTTACTGGCTCACATCTTCCACCTTTAGAAAAGGTTTTTTCAGTCTACCTGCTTGAGATCATATAAAACATGGTATCAGAAAATTACAAATCCAGTAATTGTTAAAAAAAATACTGGAAAAAAAATGCAACCAAAATCAACATTTTTTCAAGTTTACACAGTATGTTCATTAGTATAATCTAACCATACGGTGATCCTAAAAACATAACATGGCGACAATGTAGTAACTATGATTTCAGTACCAATGGGAACACTTAAGTTTTAGTTATTATAACTGAGAACTTCATGTGAGCTTATCAGAGTAGCAATTTGAACCACTATTTGAATTTGTTTTAATGTGTTACCAAAGCAAAAAGATCACTATTTCATAATTAAAAATCCTGGGATGAGGGAGAGAACTTAAAGAGACTAAAAGCATGCAAAGTCCTGAGCTAAATCCCCAAACTCCCCATTGTATCTCAAGTACTTCCTGGTGTGGCCCTGACTGATTTCCAGCAATGCAAATGGCTGAGTATAGAAGCCATCAGGCGGTGTACGTACCACCAGGACAAGTTATCTCCAGGAGTAGCACTGGGTCCCCAGCACTGCTACTGAGGACCATAAAAAAACCCCCCAAATAAAAAATCTCTCAGAACTAAATTTCAATGAAGTTGGTTTTCTTTATCTAATGATTTTTAAAAAATATTTTCAAGAAAAGTTATTCTGAGACGAGGTCCAGAGGCTACATTCTGCCAATGGCATCCATCTTCTAAACGGCAAAGAGTTAATGAGTTAGTCACTTAAAGCATCATTTAAATGATCTTTTAGACGTCTGTAATTTTTCTAAATTCTATGATTTTTTTTCTTAAAGTAAATCAAGCATATTTAAGATGATCAAAATACTTACTCTTGCTTTCTGTGTGCCAATACCTACTCTTTTCCCCTAAAAAATAAAAAAAAAATAAAGTGAAAACAGTGAGTTTTTTACACACACACAAACACGTATGTGTGCACCGCACACGCACACGCACACACACACACACACACACACACACACACACACACACCCAGCAACTACCAGTACTCAGTATCTGAAAGATATGTAATTCACAAATGGAACATACACTATAAAAGAAGAATACCATCTTTCAGAAGTGAAAGGGAAAAACCTTGTTTTAAAAGTCAGCTCACTGAAGAAATTAAAGATAGCAATGATTAATCAAGGAATATAGATCTCTTGGTCTGGGAATATAGAGCTCAAGTGTAGAACATACGCCTAGCACGAGAGAAGCTTGAATTTGATCTTAAACTGCAGGGATACCAGAGCACTGCCTGACTGGAGTAGCCATATTTAAAAAAAAAATCTTTTGTTAAAAAACATTTTATTGTACCACCTTGAGATATACAATTACAACATTGCTTATGTTTAGAGGTTTCAGTCACATAGTGTTACAGCACCCTGCTCTCCACCAGTGCCCATTTCCCACCACCAATGTCCCCAATTCCCTCCCCCCTCCGATAGCCTGCCTAAATGGCAGGTTCTTTATCTCTTTTCTCTCTCCCCCTTCCTTCTCCTACACATTGTGGTTGCACTACATACACTTAGAGGCCATCATGTGCATTTTTTTGCCTGTGTTTAATGCTCAGTTCTAGGTTGGTATTAGCTCTTTCCACATTTATTCACACATGTTCCCTTCTCTGTTTTACCTAACCTGACTCCCCACACATTTGCAGTAATTTCCACTTTTGGTAAGACCACCTGATATATTTATGTCATGAAAATAAATGCAGTCAGTCTATGTCTCTCTCTTTCCTTTTGACTAATTTCACTCAATATGATCCTTTCCATGTCCATCCATTTATAAGCAAATTTCATAACTTCATTTTTCCTAACAGTTGCATAGTATTCCGTTGTGTAGATGTACCACAGTTTCTTTATCCAGTCATCAGTTCTCGGGCATAATGGTTGTTTCCAGGTTCTGGCTATTGTGAATAGTGCTGCTATGAAAATAAAAGTGCGGATTGTGTTTCCGCTGTGTGTTTTTGGCTTCCCAGGGTATACTCCCAAGAGTGGTAGAGCTGGGTCAAAAGGGAGCTCAATTTCTAGTCTTTGGAGGAATGTCCATATTGTTTTCCAGAAAGGTTATACAAGTTGACATTCCAACCAACAATGTATGAGAGTTCCCCTTTCCCTGCATCCATGCCAGCACTTGTTGCTTTTACCCTTTTGGATATGGGCCAGTCTCTGTGGTGTGAGGTGATATCTCATTGTTTTGATTTGCATCTCGCTGATGATTAGTGATGATGAGCATTTTTTCCATATGCTTTTTTGGCCATTCTATTTTCTTCCTTGTCAAAGTTTCTGTTTATCTCTTCTCCCCATTTTTTAATGGGGTTGGCTGTTCCAGTGCCTGATATATCCTGGATATTAACCCCTTATCAGATGGGTATTGGGTGAATATTCTTTCCCATTCTGTGGACTGTCTTTCTATCTTGGTCACTTTTTTCGAGTTGCAGAAGCTCTTTAATTTCATGTAGTCCCTTATGTTTATCTTTTCTTCTAAGTTGCTTTGTTAATGGTGTTTCACCTTTGAAGATGTCTTTAGCTTCAATGTCGTGGAGGGTTTTTCCTATATTTTCTTCAACATACTTTATGGATTTAGGTCTGATATTGATATCTTTAATCCATTTTGATCTGATTTTTTGTGCAAGGTGTTAGACACAATTCATTTTTTTACATGTAGCTGTCCAGTTTTCCCAGCACCACTTGTTGAAGAGGCTTTCCTTACTCCAGTTTGGACTCTTTGCACCTTTATCAAAGATTAACTGATCATGTCTTTGAGGGTGGGTGTCAGGATACTCAACTCTATTCCATAGGTCTACAGTCTGTTTTTATTCCAAAACCACGCTGAAAAAAAAATCTTATAAAAAAAAACAATTTCTTTGAAGAATGTCATGGGTATCCTTATAGGGACCACATTGAATCCGCACAAAGCTCTAGGGAGTAGTACCATTTTGACAATGTCAATTCTACAATTCTACCTATCCATGAGCAGGGAATGTGTTTCCATTTGTCGTGTCCTCTTTTATCTCTTGGAGCAGTGTCTTGCAGTTCTCTTTTGTACAGTTCCTTTACACACTTGGTTAGGCTGCTTCCTAGGTATTTGATTTTCTATGGCACAATTGTGAATGGAACCGTTTTCTTAATATCCCTTTCTTCTCTTTCGTTATTTGTATATAGGAAAGCCACTAACTTTTGGTCATTATTTTTGTACAGTGCAACTCTACTATGAATATCTATTGTTTCTAGGAGTTTTTACGCGAAGAGTTTAGGGTTCTCTAGGTATACCATGTCAATGGCGGAATAATGATAGTGTGACTTCTTCCTTGCCTATCTGGATTCCTTTAATGTCCTTTCTTCTCTGATTGCTATGGCAAGTACTTCCAGTACTATTATTGAATAAAAGGTGAGAATGGGCAACCTTGTCTTGTCCCTGATCTTAAGGGGAAGGCTTTCAACTTAACCCCATTGAGAATGATACCCGCTGTGGGCTTTTGAAAGACGGTTTTGACTATATTGAGGAAGGTTCCTTCAATTCCCATTTTCTGGAGGGTTTTAATCGTGAATGGATATTGGATCTTGTCAAATGCTTTCTCTGCGCTCTATTGATAGGATCATATGGTTTTTATTTTTTCTATTATTGATATGATGTATTATGTTGATTGACTTGCAAATGCTGAGCCAATCTTGCATTCCCGAAATCGTATGGAATGATAAACCCCCCACGGATAGCTAAAGCAATCCTTGGGAAAAAGATGGGAGGCATCACCTTTCCCAACTTCAAACTCTACTACAAAGCAGTAGTAATTAAAAAAGTATGGTATTGGAATAAAAACAGACCTGAAGACCTGTATAAGGGTTGAGCATCCTGACACCTATCCTCAAACACATGATCATTTAATCTTTGATAAAGGAGCAGAGGGTTGAAATGGAGCAAGGAAAGCCTCTTCAACAAGTGGTACTAGGAAAACTGTGCAGCTACATAAAAAAAAAAATTTGGACCTCTGTCTAACACCATGCACAAAAATCAGATCAAGATGGATTAAAGATCTTAATATTAGACCTGAATCCATAAAATATGTCGAAGAAAATATAGGAAAAACTCTCCACAACATTGAAGTTAAAGGCATCTTCAAACACAAAACACCACTAACAAAGCAACTGGAAGCAAAGAAACTGAAAACCTTCTGGGGCCGGAGGCGATAGCCCAGCGGGTGGGGCGTTTGCCTTGCACCGCGGGTCGGCCTATGCCAGTCCAGATTCAATCCTTGGCATCCCATATGGTCCCCTGAGCACCGCCAGGAGTTATTCCTGAGTGCACAGCCAGGAATAACCCCTGAGCGTCGCCGGTGTGACCCAAAAAAAAAAAAAAAATAGAAAAAAGCTTCTGAACCTCAAAAGAAATGGTGACCAAGATACAAAGACAGACCACAAAACGAGAAAGAATATTCCCCAATATCCAACTGATACGGGGTTAATAACCAGGATAGGCAGCGGGGAGAGCTAGCATTCAGCTCTCCCTAGCCCAGCTGACCAGGAGGACAGATGGGTTTTGGATGTTGAACTATCACCTATGGGGGATCCCAGAAGCAGTCGGATGAGACTCGCCCAACACAATAGCTGCCATTTTTGCTGTGCGGACTGTGAAGCACATCAGAACCCACCCAGGAGAGACAGTGATCTCAAAACCAGATTAACAGAGTAGCTGAATTCAGCCCAAGTAGAAGTGGAAGCCACAGGACATTCCTCAGATAGAGCTGAGGCCACCCTCCCCCTCTCTATATTGTTCTGGAGCCTGGTGGCCATGCCCAGAAACTGCCCCCTGGAGACCAGCCATAGCATGCAGACCCTCAGATGCAAAGGGGAGAGCTGGCATTCAGCTCTCCCCTAGCACAGCTGACTATGAGGCTCCCTAAAGGCTGCGCGGTCCATCAAACTAGTGGAATCAATAATGTCCTAGAATATACTATATTCCACGATGTGTAGGAAAGGTAGGCAGGAGGGAGAGATAGCAAGAAAGAGAAAGGAGATACAGAACCTGCCATGGAGGTGGGCTGGGGAGAGGGGAAGAAGGTGGGGACATTGGTGATGGGAGATGTGCACGGGTGAAGGGATGGGTGTGGAAACACCATAGAACCAAAACTCAAGCATGGGCATCTTGTAATTGTATGTCTAAGGGTGGTGTAATAAAATAATAAAAAAAAATCCAGGATATATCAGGCACTGGTAGAACTTTATAAGAAGAAAACAGCCAACATCATCAAATAATGGGGAGAATGAACAACAACTTTGACAAGGAAGAAACTGAAATGCCCAAAAGACATATGAAAAAATGCTCATCATCACTAATCAAAGAGATGCAAATAAAAACAACAATGAGATATCATCTAACACCACAGAGATTAGCACATATCCAAAAGAACAAGAACAGCGGGAAAAGGGAACTCTCATCCATTGTTGGTGGGAATGTCGACTAGTATAGCCTTTCTGGAAAACAATACGGACATTCATCCAAGGACTAGAAATTGAGCTCCTGTTTGACCCAGCCATACTACTCCTGGGAATATACCCTGGGAAGCCAAAAACACACAAAGGAAACACCATCTGCACTTTTATTTTCATAGCAGCACTATTCATAATAGACAGAATCTAGAAACAACCACTGTGCCCGAGAACTGATGACTGAATAAACAAACTTTGGTACATCTACACAATGGAATACTATGCAGCCGTTAGGAAAAATGAAGTTATGAAATTTGTCTATAAATGGATGGACACGGAGAGGATCATGTTGATTGAAATTAGCCAGAAGGAAAAAGACAGATATAGAATGAATACATTTATTTGCCTGACTGTATCACTGTCTTCCCGTTCATAATCGATTTGCTCGAGAGGGCACCACTAACATCTCCATATGTCCTGTCTCATGCTAGTAGAGTCCAAGACCATCTGCTTGCTCCAGGAACATAAAGAGCCTCAAACTATTACATCAGGTCATGGAAGGATGTCTATTTTTTTTCATGTATATAGATGTTTTATTCATAATTTTTATTTATTTTTTTTTCATTTTTTAAATTTTTTTATTTTTAAAATTACAAAGATATACAATTAAAAAGTTCATATTTGGGTTTTGGTCAAACAGTGTTGCAACACCCGTGGACCTATGGAATAGAATTGAGTATCCTGACACCCAACCTCAAACACATCATTTAATCTTTGATAAAGGGATGTCTATAATTGTTACTAGTACTTGGCATATCAAATATGGAAGTTTTATTTAGCCTTTTTTTTCCTCAACAAAACTATGTTCATGAAAAATGAACTAGTTTCGGAGGCCCCATTCACTCTCAATGGAACACACATCTCTGAATGCAGCAGTTATGTGTACCTAGGTCGAGAAGTCAACATGATAAATGACCTAAAACCTGAGCTGCGCAGGAGGAAGAGAGTGGCATGGACTGCCTTCAAAAACATCGAAGAAATAGCCAAAAGAACAAAGAATCTCCGGCTCCGGGCACATCTCTTTGACTCCACCATTCTCCCTGCATTAACATACGCCTCAGAGACCTGGGCCCTACAAAAGCAGAATGAGAATGCTATTCGGGTCTCCCAGAGATGAATTGAAAGAGCTATGCTTGGAATATCTTGCCTCACTCAAGTGAGAGAAGGAATCGGAGCTCCGACCTCCATCGCTGTTCCAGAGTCAGGGATGCTGTCTCGTTTGCCAAGGATCTTGATGTACTGGGTATGAACTCCCTGTTTGGCTAGGGCTTCGATGATACTTCAATCTCCACAGAATCAAAGGCTTTCTTTTAATCAATGAATGTGAGACAAAGTGGCATCTTGAACTCCCTAAAACTTCAATGAGCTTGGTTACCGTGTGGATATGGTCGATTGTGCTGAATCCTTTTTGGAAGCCAGCTTGCTTGCATGGTTGTCCTTCATCTAATGTTCTGCCAATCCTGTTCAGGATGACTCAAGTGAACAGCTTGTAGATGACAGACAACAAGCAGAAGGGGCGATAGTTGCCAATGTCATGGATGTCTCCCTTCTTGAACAGTAGAACTGTCCTGCTGGTTTTCCACTGGGAGGGCACCTTGCATTCAGACAGGTAGCGTGTGAAGAGCCGAGCCAGTGTATTGATAAGCACTGAAGGCAGATTCTTCAGGTGTTCAGGTTTGATTTTGTCTGGGCCTGGTGCTGTTCCCTTCTTTACTGACGAAATGGCATGTTGGATTTCAGAAGGGAGAATGTTGAGAACGACGTATCCATCCTACGGAATTTGGTATGTGGGCAGGTGGACGTGGCTATCAAAGAGATCTGAGTAGAAGTCATAGATAATCTTCTCCATTGTCTTTTTTGGAAGATGTGATAGAACCATCAGGGCGTCGGAGGGCAGTCATCTTGGTCTTATAGTTGGTGAAGGACAGGCGGGTGATCGCGAATGCTTTTCCCAGCTTCTGCTGCATCTTCCAGTATTTCTGCTCTTCTGTCTTTGAGGTCTTCCTTTATTCCTTCTCTGCACTGCTTTGCAAGCTTGGACGTTAGCACTTGGTCACCTGAGGCTCTCGCCTTGCCACGTTGGCGAGTGAGCTCGAGAGTTTCTGAAGACAGGCGTCCCTATTGTGGCTTTTGCTCTCTCGGCGTTCTCTGCACAATCATGGAGGTGCTGAACCAGTTGATTGTATTCTTCATCGATGGCATCAATGATGGTATCTTCCCATGTTGCCGCAGTGGTGCCAAAGAGTTCCCAGTTGGTGGTCGTTCTGGGAGTTCTCTTCTTAAACTTTGCATCCTTTTCTCCCTGTTGCGTGAAGTAGAATTTTGCACGAAGGGAGATGGTGGTCCAATCCTGTTTGGAATTTTGGGGACGACAACAATATCAGTCAGGCAAAACCGTCGATTGAAGATGATGTGGTCAATTTCATTGTGGAACTGGGCACCAGGGGATTCCCATGTCCAACGTTTCGATTCAGCCTTCTGGAACTGTGAGTTTCCATGAATGGTCTTGGTGGACATGATGAACTCCAGATATTCTCTCACCCTGTTTTTTCCATTCTAGGTCATGGGTCCCAATGTGGAGTTCTTCAGCCGATCTTCTCGGTCCTATCTTGGCATTAAAATCACCGACTATGATCTTGTAGAAGGTGTGGTCTTTTTAATAGAACTCCTCCAGTTCCATGTAGAATTTCTCAATTTCTTCTTCCTTGTATGTGGATGTTGGTGCGTAGACAGCGAAGACAGAAACTGCTGGCAGTGGGCCACATCCCTTCAAGTGTAATCGTCCTATTCGGTTTGTTAGGCATTCAAATGAATCAATGTTGACGGCCATGTTCGTGTTGACAAGGACACCAACGCCACCGACGCCTCTTTCATCGCATGTTCTGAGGAACAGTTCTTTTTAATATATATGTATACAAAGATGTATAATATGTATTATTTATATTATATATAAATATATATATTTATATGTTTATATATTTACACATATGTATACACAAAAGTAATCCTATCTTCAGGAAGGGTAGTGTCAACAAAGATCAATGAATCAGCTTCTAGGTGCAGATGTAGGGTGGTACCTCATTTGTTTCAGGTATACTCAAATGATTATGCCAGGGACTAGTCCCTTCCTCAATATTATCTCTTATGTCAAAAGACTGGAAAGAGATGGTTGGTATAAAGAACTACATCTTAATGAATGTATATTCATAGGGAGAAATATATCATAATTTCATTTTTATCATGCAATCTAGATGGTACCTACAGGGTCCTCTTTTTTTTTTTTTTATATCAGTTTTTTTTTTATTTATTTATTATTATATTTTGCTTTTGGGGTCACCCGGCTCAGGGTTACCCTGGCTCTGCACTCAGGAATTACTCCTGGCGGCGGTCGGGGCCATATGGGTGCGGGATCGACCCAGGCCGGCAAGGCCGGCCGGCAGCAAACGCCTACCGGTGGGCTACGCCCGGCCCTCCTTCTTATTTATCATCTGCACCAGGTTGATTCTGAGTGTCTTGTCCTCTGTTTACTGAAAGGATCTTGCTCGCCTGCTTGAGGGCAAAATAGTATGATCCTTCCTTTAATTTTAAACAGGAGTCTGAGGTATCCAAAGTGGTGGTTTCCTGGTAAATTCTAACTGTTCCACACTGGGACCAGTGGGTCTTATGAGGAATTGTGCCCAACCTGCATAACATTGAAATCATAGAAGAGATTATAATATTTCAAAAGTTATTAATTCAGAGTCAAAATGACTCCTACAACTGCCACACCCTCCATCAGTGTTTGAACAGGGGAGAGATCTCATTAGCATGAACCCTGGCTTAAGGACATGTACACAGCTTAAACCATAAATAGATTAACCAGCAAAGATCTTAAGCTATCTAGTTCCTGTCATCCAACAGATCATCAGAGAATACTATGAAAATATGTAATTAGAGAACTTAGAAGATACAATGAGATGAGTAATTATCAAAGTAATCAAATGGTAGACAAATGTATCCCCCAAATACAAAATCCAGGACCAGATGGGTTTACCAGTGAGTTCTTCCAAACTTTAAAGACCTCTTGAGGTCAGAGTGACAGCAGAGTAGCTAAGGTATGTGAATGGGTTAAATTCCTGGGACTTCATATGGTCCCCCAAGGCATGACTGAGAAAAGCCAGGCATGTCCAGAAAAGCAAAATGAACAATCATAAAAAAAAAAAATGCTAGATCTAGTCCCAGTCCTTTTCAGTATCTTAGAGAAAGTTGAAGAAATAGGAACTCTCCCAGTTTCTATGAGGCAATATTACCCTGATACCAAAGCAGCACAAAGGAAAACCACAAGGGCGAGAGAGAGCACAGAGGGCAGATTCGATCCCCACCACACCAGATGGTCCCCCAAATACTAGAATGAGTGGTCCCTGAGTACAGGGCCAGGAGCAGGCCCTGAACACTGCCAGGAGTTGCCCCAAAACCCACCTTTCCATCTAAAAAAAGGAAGAAAAATTGTAGACCTATATTCTGGATAAATGTAAAGATCCCTAAAAAAAAAAAAAAAACCCTAGCAAATGGAATCAACAATACATCAAAAAAAAAAAAAATACCATGACCAAAAGGATTCATTTGAGAGATAAAGGGTGGTTTAATATCTGCAACTCAATCGATATAATACATCACATATCAGTGCAAATAAAAACACAAAGGTTTGACCATATCAACAGATGCAAAGTATTTGACAAGGCCCAACACTCATTCATGATAAAAAACACTCAATAAAGTGGGGATAGAAGGAACTTTCTTCAATATAATAAAGCTGTCTACCACATACAGTTAACAACTATGCCTGTTGGAAAATAAGCAAAGCACTCTAAGATAGGTATTCACTCTCACCACTCACTTTAATATTCCCCTGCCATGGCAATTAGGCAAGAAAGAGATATCAAGGGTATACAGAACGGAAAAGAAGTTAAATTATCAGTATTTGTAGAAACCATAATTTAAAAAACAAAAACAAATGGAAATAATTAACCCATGCAGTATCACACCTCAAAAAAAAAAAAAAACCCAAACCCCAAGAACCTGTGAATCAGTCTAATAAAAGAAATGAAAGACATATAAAGAAAATTAAATCACTGCTTTAAAAAGACACAAGAAAATGAAAACACATCCTGTTTATGGATTAGAAGGAATAATGTTGTCAAAATGCCAACACTACCCAAAGCACTACACAAATTTAATGCAGTCCCTAAAAAAAAAAATGGTAGTTTTAAAAACTAAAGTTGAAAAGTATTATATGAAGCAACTATCCCACCATCCAAGAAAAAAATTCCACCTCATGAGTAAATAAATCCTAAGATGTGATAAACAATTTATATAAATGATAGAAACACACAGAGGGGCCAGAGTGATGGTACAATGGGTAGAGCGTTTGCCTTGCATGCGGTAGACCTTAGTTCAATTTCCAGCATTCCATATTGTCTCCTGAACAGTGCCAGGACTAATTCCTGAGTGTAGAGCCAGGAATAACCCCAAGCATAGCTGGGTTTGACCAAAAAATTAAACACACACACACACACACACACACAGAAACACATACATTTAACAAAGGTGAACTCTGAGATAGTATGTATATTTACATAATATAAACAAAGTTTGACATTCTTATTACTGTAAAAGTTAATGAAAACATACCACATCTCTGACAGAAGCACTTGACTTTTTGAATAAGTACAACTCCTTTTTCTTCTGCTCAATGTAGTATCTAATATCTATTAAATGAAAAGTATAATATCAGTTTCACCTTTGCAGTTAAGTACTGTTATTTTCTTATAATTGTGTTAAATTTGATTTATCTTTTACAAATATCTCTACCAGAATTCTACATAAAAGTAGGAACACAAGAAACAAATGGTTACTTTTATAACAATTACTACCAGATTCTTACCATCAATATGAAGGATTTTAACTCCCCCAT
Organism: Cryptotis parvus; assembly: GCA_021461705.1. Classification (NCBI taxonomy): domain Eukaryota; kingdom Metazoa; phylum Chordata; class Mammalia; order Eulipotyphla; family Soricidae; genus Cryptotis; species Cryptotis parvus. Next base: position 57,244 of record JAJIBD010008864.1, read on the forward strand.
GATAAAGCATTTGATAATATACTATTTGAAGGAATAAAATCCTATTAAAAAAAGAAAAAGAGGTTAAATACTTTTGCTAGAAAAATGCTATATTAAATAAATGGAAAAAATGAAAACTTACTATTGAACTGACTATTCAGAACAAATCCTGAATAATGAGAACAACTTATTGATATTCATAACAAAAAAAAATCAGAAAAAATAATCTAATCCGGTAATTCTTGACAATTTTAATACATACTGAGTTACTCGTTTTTTTTTTTTTTAGTTTTTCATTTGTCTTTAATCTGGCCTTGCATGACATTTTATTTATTTATTTTTTTTTATAAGCGATACCTTCTACTTATTTTTTTTTTTTTGGTTACTAGTTTTAAGACGTCATTTAAACATACAAAAAGGACACATTTTAGGGAACTACAACAGTATTTTTTAAAGGCCACAAGATGGAGACATTTCCTAGTGAAAAATAGGTTCTGCTATTCAAATAAGGTAGAGGCAGATATTTAATGTTTTCTTACTAAAATTTTAAGAAGACTTCAAGAATGTCTATTTTATATTTAAGTTTTTAATGCCAGAATATATCCACTGCATTTGTGATCCTACTTACATGGTCCTTGATAGCTCTTTCAACTAATAATTTTCCTCTGCTCAAACACATCTGTAAAAAGTAAAAAGTTGTATCAGAGCACCTCATAGGTCAAGAAGAACTACTGGCTGAGTAAACAGATCAAATGGAATATAATCAGCATTTAAAAAGCAATTACTCTTTAGGATTTTAAAGCAAGATATCCTAAAGTGTTTTTACATTGAACAACGAAACAGAACGAGGTTAAGGTCCTCATGTCTTGTCGCTGCTTTCTTGAGCCACACCAGGTTCTGCTCAAAGGCACTTCGCTCTATGGGTGATATGGACAAATATGCAGTAGGGGACTGAACACATGCCGCCCACATGCATGTGCTCAGTCTGTTAAACTATTTTTCTTGGTTATTTTTAAGGTCATATTTGTAAGAAATTTTATTGAACCTTAAGAATGAAAACTAGTTCCTCTGAAATTTGTTTTAAAATCTTAAACTTGGGGCTGCAGTGACAATACAGCAGGGCATTTGCCTTGCATACAGCGAACCCAGTTCAATTTCTGGCACCCCACTTGGTCCCCTGAGCACTGCCAGGAGTAACCCTGAGCACTGCCGAGTGTTACGCCAAAAAGCCAATAAATAAATGAAATAACCTCAAAATATAAAGTTAAGATTTCCTCTTTTTTTCTTTTTGGGTCACACCGGTGATGCTCAAGGGTTACTCCTGGCTCTACACTCAGAAATTACTCCTAGAGGTGCTTGGGGATTGAACCTGGTGGGCTGCGTGCAAGGCAAATGCTCTTCCCACTGTACTACTACTCGGCCCAGTCAATAAGCTGTTTTTACATGGTTATCTCATTTTAAAAATATGACTCTAGGAAGGCAGCCGAAATACTGTATGCAACAATTTAAAACTATTATTAGTAATTAATCTTGTTTCAAAATGCATTAACACAAAAGGATCAATAAATCTTTCTTAAATTTTTGACTTTTCTTTATGCATTTGTTTCTTTTTTCAAGTGATAACTTCCTATATTTTTGTTTTATCTAACCCTATCAATTGCATTTCAAATGACTGCAGTAACAAAGTTCAAAAAGATTTCTTAAATTATAATCAAATTGTTAAATTTCAATCTAAAAATAAGCAAAACATTTCATGATCCCTTCTATATCTACACCTAAATTATTTCCTTCATTGTATTTTCCTATAGTAGTGGAGTGGCAGGGATATAAAATAATTCAAGACAGGAATCAGCAAACAATTTCTGTTACAGACCAGACACTATTTTATATTCTGCAGTCCAGATATAGTCACCATTACTACAACTATTGTTTCTGCCATGTATAGCCTGAAAACAATCAATCAGTATGTAAAAGAAAATGGCAGTGTTCCAATATAATTTTATGGGCAATCAAAATTGATTTCACACATTTCTACTTGCGAAAAATAGTCCTTTACTTTTCTCATAATAATCAGAAGAACAGAAAACCAAGCACAGCCTTAAGATGTACCAAAATAATAGGTGCCAAGACAGTTTTAGCACTTGGGTATAATTTAATCTTGTAGTCTGAAAGTCAACAAAGTTTCCACTTATTCTTTAAACAAATACTGACAGAGACAGTACTGGAGGTAAGGCACTTGCTTTGCACCCGTCCAACCTGTGTTCAATCCCTGGCACCCCATATGGTTCTGAGTCCCAATAGGAGTAAGCTCCGTGAGCTCAGAGCCAGGAGAGTCCTGAGCACAGTTCGGTTCACCCCCCAAAATTACCCCCAAAAAAAAAACGAAGATAAAACAGTGACCTTATTGCAGTACACTGCTGCCCAGAGCCTCTGCATCTGGCCTGGAGTTGCCTCCCACAGGCCACTTTGTAGATAAGAGGACAGTTTGAATATGGCAGTTCATCTGACCATGTATTCTATACTGGCTGGTATAAATATGCTCTCATGCTACCTAGCCATGTTGGATCTCTAAGTAATTGAACGAGAGAGAAATGCTGTTTGCCTCCAAGAAGCAAGCATGGCTCTCTGATAGCTCAAACACTAATATATAGAACCATGAAGTAAAGATGAGACTCTTGTGAAGGCTTGGAGAAATATATATCTGGCCATAGAATATTCCTTGGTATAGATGCACGCCTTTGTATTCTGAGATACAGTTCACCTCAGAAGCCACTCCTCCACTCTACCCTGCAGGGGCACTTCCAAGGCAGGTTGGCTTGGCAACATTAACATTCAAAGAGCCTAGGTGAGGTCCTGGGAGAAATTACCTGAAAGGATTTGACCTTAACTGCTCTCTCTCTGTGTTGCAGGGATATAAAAACTAGCCTGCTTCCTTTCTCACCCTATTTTGACCTTTTTTGGTTGGTGCTCCCTTCTTGCTTCTTAGCTGACTTCTCTCTGCTGGGCCTAAACACATGGTGGTATCCACCTTGACCTACACATGGCCAGGGCCCAGCCGGGAACCCTAAGTGTGGGGTTTTCCTATTGCTGATTTGTATGCCAGAACCTGTGTAAGTAAAGCATTTTGAAACTGCTGGATTCTCAGTCTTTCTTGTCTTCCAGGCAATAATCCCTGGGGCAGAAGGGATCCCTGACCCTGCTCCCGATTTTGTGTGGGGCACCCCAGCATTTCCCTACAGACCTGACCTGCTGATGTTAAGGTGCCCACCTTGTATGTGGCAGACCCCAGGTCAAAACCCAGGTTCAATCCCCAGCACTACACCTGAGTATTTTAAAAGTGAACCCTGAGCAGTACTGGGTGTAGCACAAAAACTGAAGGGAAAAAGAACACTCCCAAAAACACAGACCTTCTGATACTTTTAGTTGTACATTACTATGGAAATAAAAACCTTTCCTAAACACAGAATGTATTTAGGAATTAGTCTACTCACAAGTATTATCAGAAGTAAAATCACTTTTAAATAACAACCATCATAACTAAAACTACATATAATGTACAAACTGTCCTAACCAAGTGAATTCTGATGCTGGCCCACCCTTAAAAAAGCATTTCAGAAGTATACTTACTGAATCTGGAGGTTTAAATGAACTTCCATCATGGCTAGGATGAGGTGAAGTGGTTTCTGCAGTATATGGAGATTCTGGACTTGGTACAGGGAGAAATTGGTCCCAAGGTTTGTGCAAATTTAGCCTCTTTTTATTTGAAATAAGATAACTAATATCTTTGCTGAGAAATTCTTCAACTCTCTATGAAATGAAGAATTTAAGTGAAAAAGTGACCAGTATAAAATGTCATGATTTTAATATGTAAATTGGTGATACATACATACATACATACATACATATATATATTTATAACAAAAAATATATATATTTTTTGGTCACACCCAATGGTGCTCAGGGATTACGCCTAACTCTGTGCTCAAGAGTCTGTATGTAGTACTTGGAGTCAACTCTGGGTAATTCAAGTACAGGCAAATGCTCTACCCAATGTACTGAATAAAAAGTTCCTAAAAAGTACAAAGGGAACTCCCAGTTACAAAGTAATAGCATCATAAACTAGCTACCATTTTTAAATGCTTTCTATGTCTTAATTAGCATAACAATACCATGGTACTGATAACAGGCACATTTTAGGAAATACAAAAGAAAGTCACTTGCTTAAGCTTACCAGTAGTAATAAAATTTGAACACAGGTATTCTGACTCAAGTCCAGGTTCATAAGCAGTACTATTCAATTGTACTGCAATGATGGAAACCCACCTTATCAGCACTTATTTAATAAGGCAACAACTCTGACTTATGGTCACTAAGTGCATGGAAGTACAATTAGTTTGACTGTCCAACTTAATTTTAAATTTTAATTTTAATAAATTTGAATAAGGCCATATAGCTAGCAATTTTTGTACCAGACAACAAATGTCAAAATTATAAAATATCTTCCGCTAAAATCTAATGGGGGGGGGGCTAGAACCCTCACCTTTAAATGTGCAAGATTTATTTCCTTACTAAAATATTTGAAAACTTGGTTAAAGCCTGAACCTAAAAACACATGTATGAAATTCAATGTTACTTAAGATCACTCCTAAGCTGGAATGATAGTATGAAGGGATGTTTGTCATGCACATAGCCAACCTAGATTTGACCGAGACAGTTCATATGGTCCCTCGAGCACATCCAAGAGTGATTCTGAGTAGAGCCAGGAGTAATCCCTGAGCATTACAGGGTGCCCCTGACTAGTATCACTCCTATCCAGTTTTAGGACAATTACACTAAAAGTTAATGCTATTCATCATTAATGTGTAACTGAAAAAAATATCTAAAAAATACTCCAGCACTATCCGATTTCCTGATAAAGCTACAGAGGCTCTCATAGTAGGGAACAAAATATGAACAAAATACATGACAAAACTAATTTTTTCAAAGCATTAAGCACAACTAGTTTATGCTGAATCAATTCCAAAATACAAATGATGTCCATCTTTTCTCAGTGACATTTTCAATGCTAAATAGTATACAAATTGATTTACTCCAGGGATCACAAATGCCTTTAAGAATCAGCATAAATAGAACTGATACCTTAAAAGCTTCAGCTTTTCTTGGTTTTATGGTCACAACCAGTGCTGTGGGGACCTAAGAACACCAGAGATCAAACCCAACCTGCAGTATGCAAAGCATGTGCTCCAGTCTGTTGAGCTATCTTTATAGCACATCGTATTTCTTCCTTTTTGGCTTCTGGACTTTAATGAGAAGTCCTCAAAGTCTATTCCTGACTCTATGCTCAGGGGGTGTCGGGGGACCATATGTGGTGCTCTAGGCTACAACCAGGGTTATAGCTGCTGTGGTAGCAAGCAAAGTACCTTACAACTTGTACTATTCTCTCTAGTTCTACTTCATTTTCTAGCCTTTCTTCAGGACTAATCAGAAGTTCCCAATTTTCAAGATAAATCAAAATTCCAAAACATTTTTTAAAATTGTGGGAAAGGGATCAGGGAGATGGCTCAAAGGTATAGAGTGCCTGCTTTGCACTTGGGAACCATAGATTCAAGCAATCCTGGGCCAACATATTTTTCTCACCCAGTACAGCTGAATGTACACTGCCCCAAGAAATATTAATCACTATGATAATGTATCAGCGGCCCATTTCCAGAACTTATTATTTCAAGCAGAATCACTGGACCAGTTGAAGAGCTCCCATTTAAATTTCTATCCTATTTATGATTTCTAAGAATTTGCCTAAGACACTTCCTAAATGGAACCTTAAATATTTGTTCTTGTGTGCCGGGCTTATTTTAGCACAATGTTTCAAGTTTCTTCCACACCATAGCCTGGGTCAATAGTTCATATGGTTTCAAGGTTGCGTAATAATACAATATAGTCATACTACAATTTGCTTATGTAGTCATTTGTTGATGCATATTTTGTTGTTCCCATCTTTTTGTTTTTTGGACCACAGCTTACAGTCTGTGGGGTCATTCCCAGCGGTATTTGATGGCGGTGGGGTTCACACCGACCATGCAGTGTTGGCGATCAAAACTGGATCTCCGAAGAGCAAAGCTCACACACCAGACTTTTGAAGTCATTTTTTAACCTTTCAGCAATTGTAAATAATGGTATGAAACTGGTTATACAAATACCTCTTCAAGGATCCAGCAAAACAATACAGAAAAACAAAACACATTTCCAAAACCCTTTGGCTTTTTAAACTTTTTCCACTTGTGACTCTTTATTACCCATGAAATACAGCAGCACCAACAAGCACTGCCTGAAACATCTAGGATTCATTATGCAGCTGACTCTGCATTAACCTTTGGTAAGTACTTTTAGAATTTATTGCTGAAAGTTTATAACTTTTCCACAATTACCAGTTATATGATAACATTCTACAATTTGAGAAGTTAGGGCCTCTGGTATACACTAGCTCAAAATGTTTCTTGCAAGTATCTCAGGAACTACAAGAACGCAGCAGCACAGTAAGCAATCCCTGCACTAGCTTCTGTACTGCCACTTCTGCTAAAGCTTTTCTTTTTTGGAGTGCGTGGGGTGGGCGTTGGGCCACGACCTAGTCATGCTTAGGGTTTACTCCTGGAAGTGCTCCAGGAGTTCATGTCTGGAATTGAACAGAGTCTCAGACATACAAGTAAAGTGCTTACCACTGAGCCACATTCTCAGCCCATCCTGAAAGGTTTTACCCTAAAAACAAATCTCTAACTAGTGACTTAGATCAAAAGGGCTCTTGGTAGCTCACCATATGTAAGAATGTTGTAAAACTGTGTCAGTCATCTACTTTGTAGCCATTAACTGCTAGATGAACTGAATGGTTTAGCATTTTTGTGTGAAAATTAGGTTATAGTACTCAAGGGCACTTAACCTCTCTGCAAGCTTAAAACCTTTTCATTTTAAAAAGGGTCTGGGAGAAGGAAAGATAGGAAAAAGGACCTGCCATGGAGTGGGCAGAAGGGAAACTGCGGACATTGAAGGTGAGAAACGCACACTGGTGAAGGGATGGGTATACAACATAGGACTGAAATCCAATCATGATCTCTGTGTACTATGATTCAATTTACAAAAATTTTAAAAGGGTCTTTTGTGGGCCACATGTGGCAGTGCAAAAAGGGTGAATCCCACCTGGTGATGCTTGAGGGACCACATGTGGCACTAGGTATTCAAACCAGGATAGGGCACATGGAAGAGTGCCTTACGCTGTCTATGGTCCCTGGAATAAAGGATGCTACACAGTCTTAAGCTTTTTAACAAACTGAGACAGTCTTCATCATTGAGACAATGACAGCAGGCTTATAAATTAAGGGGGGAAAAAACACCTTTTTAGTTCGCTTTGGGCCATACCCAGAAATGCTCTATACTCGGGAATTACTGCTGGAGGTGCTGGGGAACGTGATCGACGTGAATAGAACCAGGTCAAGCTCATGCAAGGCACGCATCCTACCAGCTGTACTATCATCACTCTTACTCCCAATAGATCTTTTTTTTTTTTTTTTGGGAAGACTGTCATGTGACTATTATAACACATGCTGCTACATCAAAAATGTTAATAAAATGAAACAAAAAAGTAGCATTTCAAAGATTAGTATCATATTAACAATTCCAAGGAGGTTGTTATATTTTGCAAATTTCTATTTTAGGAAGACAGGACTTGTGGATTATTCAAAGATGTTGCCTTGACAACTTAAAAAAGCATAGTCGAAGCCTTTAAATAGAAGAATTAGGAACTAAAATTTCAATCTCACTTGCTAAAATTTACCTATCTTAAACATTATCTAAGAAAATTAGAATTTTAGATGAATGTTCTAATTTCCTAATAATGTATTCATTATATAAGGTAGGAAATAAGTTTTTCCATATTTTTAATCCAAACTCTGCTCCACTTAGGACATTCATTCTGTTTTGACTATAGCACTCACAATTTTGACTGCAGCTCAAAAGCAGTTGTTTTCCTTGTTCTGTAAACAACATTAATGGAAGTCCCAACAAATTTATGTAGCTCTCCAATAATCATAATCAGAGAGTACCTGCCATGTGAAAAATATCTCAGATTACAATGAGAAGGCAAATCAGATGTTCCACCAGGTAAAAAGGACTTTTACTATGTGAATTTCACATTAGATTCCCTAAGCACCGAAACTAAAAAGTATTACCAGCCTACCAAAAGCTGAAACAAACAGGTTCTCTAATACATAAAACTTAAGTTACATATTCTAAAGTAGTGGTTTTCGACCTTCTTACACTTGCAGAACAGTTGAAGAGATTTCATGAACCACTAACTCAGAAATTAAAAAATTATAATTGTCTTACTTTTTGAAGTCTAATATTAATAAAGTTTTATAGGTGTACCATATGTTGAAGAGCAGTTAACTTTTCTGCAAATCAGCAGGGAAATTTCTTTAGTTTAAGCCATTGTTGTAGTCACAAATGTATGATTTTTGACTTACCCCTCCCAGATCCTTAATGTCCTTTTGCAGCTTTTCTGAAACGGCTACAGAAGGTACATCAATGTAAAATACTTTTCCCCAAAGTGGTTTATGTTTGGGTTTTTCTGGTTTATCAGTTTTCAGAGATTTCAAAGATGATCTGTTCTTTTCATTTTTGGCTTGGAGTCCACCTGCTATTTAAGAAGTTTAGAGTCAGATCACTTATGCAGAGTTGTAAGTTTTAAAGCATTTCTTGGAACTTGTCCTGCATACAGCAAGCCAAGGTTCCATCCCCAGTACCACATGGGCCACTGAAGCCCCTTCGGGAGCAATCCCCCAGCACAGAACCAGTAGTAATCTCTAATCAAAGAAAGATAAAAATCTTTGTAGTATCCTTTAGCAGAAGGCAAAATGCCCTCTAAATTTTAACAGATAGTTGTAGTAACTAAGTTGTAACTCTGGTCAACAGCCAATAGTTGATTAGCAATACTCACTCATGTTTTCTGAATTAAGCCCAAAACCCTCTTTTAAAGATTTCTCTCATTACGGTGTAAAACGCCACTGTGGTTTCCCCACTAGCAACAGAGTTGGCGTTTGTAAATTCTGGTGGAACACTCAAAACTGGGGCTCAAAGTGAATTTAGCAATAATGCAAGAAGCCTCTATTTACCGGAATGATCTAAAAGATCCTCAATCGCTCAAACCGTTTTAATAGTTTGCCTCTAAGAATCAAATGATCAAAACATTTATTTTCTATGAAAAGTCGATGAGACCCAATTTTTTTTAAGAAGTACCTTCTGGCACAGTTCGCTCGGTGACTTTAAAGACATACACATACATGCGTATATGTCTATAATTATATGCGCTACAGTTTAAGAAAAAGCACCGCAGTGGTGGGAAATGGAACTTGGCTTTTTGTCTTTGTACATCACGTTCAAAAACAGCGAAGCGGTGTGTCCGAAATAAGAATCTTTTCTCCCAAATCTGACACCAAATTTAAGAAGGAAAATCCCCACTCGCTAGCGTTTAGGGGTCGGGGGTCCGCGGAAAAGCCTCCAGCCCACCCCGAGCCCGGCGCCAGCGGTGCCCCGGGCCGCACTTCGTGTTCCGGTTTCACGCTCAAGCGCAGCACGCGCAGCGCGGCCATCTGGGGCCGTGCCGGGGTCCGGGCAGCTCCGGAGGCCTTTCTCCGGCGACGCCTCGACCGGAGCCCCTGCTGCAGGCCACAGAGGCGGCGGCTCGGCGAGAAGAAAGGCGGCGGAATTGGGCGGGAGAAGTCTGGAGGATCAATGGGGGAACCGACGGAGAAGGAAAGGATTAAAGGGACTGCAGGGCAGAGGAGGGGCTTCGTACCCTGGAAATGTCCTTTGCTGTGGATCCTCATGGCTCCCGAGTTCATGGCAGCCGCCCGGTCCCTACATACTGGGTTCTGAGAGGGATTCGAACCGGGCGGCCGCGAAATCACGATTCCTTCAGGAGTCGGGCCGATGGCTTCTCGCTTCCACGCAGGGATCCTCACATGCGAGTAGCAGAGCAGTTTCCGGCGTCAGCAGGGATCCAAGGCGCGGAGGAGGGAGCAGAGGAGCACAATCGAGTGGGCAGCGGCGGTTGAAGATTTGAAAACGCGTCACGCGGCCGCGGCGCTGATGCGTGCGTCCCGCCCCTTCGCGCGCCGTGCCCCGCCTTGCGCTGGCCCACACGTGCCCGCCCCCTCTCCAGAACGCCCCGCCCCTTCGCCTGCGCGCCCCGCCCCTCGCTCGCGCGCCCCGCCTCACGTCCGGCCCCGCCCCGCCTGGCCGCGCGTCTCCGCCTCCGCCCCTCCCCCAATGCCATGCCCTCCTCTGCTTCGGAGCCGACCGCTGCGGTAGCCGTGTGGCGGTCCTCCGCGGCCGCGGACAGTTCGTGGAATGACAAAACGTAGTGGATGCACTTTGCGGCGGAGACTGACCAAGCCCGCTTCCAGGCTCGTTTCCACCTTCTAGGATTCCCGGATCGCTTGCCCTCCAGCCGCCGCCTCCCCCAGGTAGACTTCTCTTTCGCGGGACTGCTGAAGGGAGGCGCGGTGGCGTCGGGGTCGAGCCCGGATTCCGCTTCTGGCTCCGCTGGGCCGGGAACCGGTGGCAACCCATTGCTCCGAGCGACCCGGTTTACGCAGAGTAGCTTCCCCCCACGCCACCGCCTGACCCTGCCACCCGGAGACTGGACGAAGAGGGTCCTCCGGGGTGAGAGAGGCTCCGGGGGCAAGGAGCCAGCGTCGGGCCTGGAGCCCTAAGGCCAGGCCTCCTACAGAGTGCCCTTTAGCCCTGGCCTTGCGCTTGCTGTTGACTTCCTGTGCACGCACCAGTTTTCATCTTGTTAACATGTAAGTTTATTTCAGCAGTGACAGCGACAGTGACAGGGACCTTTGTTTTCAGACGCAGACGCTTTGGGTCTGATGGCTACTTTACAGGCTTATAAAACTTGGTTAAAATGCTGTGTATCTTTGTCAGCAGTAGGCTTTTCTTTCTTTCTTTGGGTGGAGGCTGGGGGCGGCACCCATACGGGTCTGGTGGTCAGGTACCATGCAATGCTGGGCTTGAATCCAGGCCCCTTGCATGCAAAGGACCCTCTCCTGCCCGTTTAGCTGTATCTCATTTCTCCAGTGGCTTCTCTCGTTTTTTTGAAATCTGAAAAAACATGGGTATAAATGGAATTATGGTTAAGGATTTCATTGTATTTTTTTCAAAGGAAAGTAATTTTGTAATTGGGGAAAATCTTCACCAAGAATTGCTCTTGGTATGCCTTTGTTTTGTAAACATTAAAGGAAGAAGTTTAATGCTGTATTTCATCCTTTTGCTCCTTTAGGATTAAAGAGAACATAAATTTGGTTTGCTTAGGAAAATGAGAGTATTAGACTGAAAGCTCCTTTTGTGTGTGTGTTGATGACTTTAGAAGACATTTGACAGTTTGTTAGGGAAAGTGAAGGAAGGAAGATTGAATTGAGAGACATTGTACAAACAGATTTGTCAGTGGTGTATGAGAGGCTGTCAGATCTTTAGACACAGGAGATGTCCTGTGAACAAGTATCCACGATTCTAATTTCTATTTGGGAAGAACAAATTATTTTCAAAAGGTGAGTTACAGAAAGAGCAAGAAATTTTTATTTCTGGAAAACATGAATAAAACATTGGAGGAGTATCGGCGCAGTGTCTTAGTTTGTTGAGAAACCAATGTAGCCTAAACTCATGGTAGGAAATGAGATTGTCCGGGGCAGCGCGTGAAGTACGAGACATGAGGAGTGAGGGTGATGAACTAGTGAAAGAGATGTTGGAAGTACCCCCAAGGTAGGAACAGAATATGGAATAAAACATCTTTTGAGATGGCATTTTCATTTCTTAGCCAGGGTCTTAGAACCCCATTAAATATTCCAAGGGGGTCACAGTACAAGAGTAGGGGACTGATCAACAGGTGGGGTGGGGTCACAGCAAGGAAGCGAGATAGGAAGGGAGAGTGCTCGTAGTAGGAAAAGACTGAAAAACACTGTCCCAGCACAAACTTTGGGATTATGCAGGTTTCACTAGATGACTTTGGGTAATTTTGAACACTAAATTAAATCTGTATAAAGAGAGCAATAAAGACTTTTCAGATGTGTGAGGATTAAATAACACATGCTTGAAAACATTTTTGAAATTAAAGTATGTTTAATTCATGCAGTGCCTGGCATGGGGAGTTCAGTAAGTTCTGAGTTTCAAGCTCTGCTTTATTCATTCATTTTAAGAGACCAAAACCCCACTTGGGTTCCCAGGGGTGCACACACACACACACACACACACACACACACACAGACAAACACACACACACACGATGGTTTCCTTAGTGTTTATGTATTGGTTTAAAAGTGATGGAGTCAAATGAGTATATTCTTGGGAAAAACTGTCAGTGTAAAGAATGAAGAATGATACAGAAGCAAGACTGGGTCTTGATTAAGTATAGGGAGACAGAAAAAACAGTACAGGGATTAAGGCACTTGCAGCCTACGCAGCAGACCCAGGTTTGTTCTCCTGAACCCCACCAGGAATGATCCCTGAACACAGCGAGATGTGGCCCCAAAACCTAATAATAGAGAGAAGAACAACAACAACAGCAACTGTAGGGGATAAAGAAAATAATTAAGCATGTTTCTACTGGGCTAAAAAGGAAGCCCATTCTGTGTTCTGATGAAATGAGCTCTCTTGCAAATTTACTGCAGTGAGGAAGGATAGTGATAATTTACACTGTAGACACACCCTTTACTGCACTGTAGGTGATAATGCTAAGTAATGAATAAGCAAAAAAGTCTGTTTTATTAGAAGCATTCAAATTTTTTAAAGCTGTAACTCAAGCCTAATTCCTTAAATATTATTATTGATACACAAATCTTATAGTAGTCTCTTGAAAATGGACAGTGATTATCTATGTCCAGTAAGTACAGAAATACCTTACCTATCACGTCAGTCAAAAGGCTCTGTTAGAATAGGATTTAAGTTATTTATTAACAACTACTTTAAACTATAGTATTTCTCTTGAAATGTGCTTCATGTGAACCTATATATTTAAGAAGAAAAGAATGAGCACAAGATTATTTGTGGTGAAAACTTGATTTATGAACTCTGTTAAGCAGAGTTGAAGAACCTTGAATAGTATCACGGTATGAAAAGCAAACATTTGGCTATGATTCAGGAAAAATTATTTCCATTTACTCCTGGCTCTATTCCTAACTGATTTTTTTGACCTTGGGCAAATATTAACATTTCTCTGGTACAAAATAATACCAATATTGGGTCTATGTTTATTATTAAAATAATAATTATTGGGTCTACCTTATTAATTATAATACTTCAATAAAATATGAAAATAATTAATTTTAATTATAAATGATACCTAACCTCTTTTATTGGACTACTTTGCACATATCTAAATATGAGTGTTTAGTTCTGGAACCTAGGCAAATGGATTTACTCATTCTCTCTAAAATTTCACTTGTTACTTTCCTGTTTTTGTTTCTTTTGCTTAAGCCTCTCCAAATGACTGGCAGAGTTCCTGTTTTTTTTTTTATTCATAACCAACAGAGCTTTAATTAAATTTACATTGCCTGCTCATTAGTACCTTGAGTAGCATTGTTAGGTTTGGTTGCCACCTAATTTTATATTATTTCCTCAATTGTGTTCTGTTGCTATTTCTGTTAGTCTGTACATTTTAGGATTGCATTTCTCAACCAGGGCCTACATGGCTTGCTGTGGAGCTCCATGATGGTCCACCAAAATGGGGAACTTATCACTGGGGCCAGCAAGTAGGACAGGTCCACCACCAAAAGAAAACAAAGTTGACAAGAAACCATGTTCAGAAAAGTTAAGAAATACTTTTTGGGCAAGAGCCTCACCACCCTGGTGGCTATAATATTCAGTTTGGGAAATTTGGGAAAGGAATGGAAATAGAGCCAATTGGCTGGAGTGCATGCTTTGAGACAAAATCTGAATGTTGTTTCTTTTCTTTTCTTTCTTTCTTTCTTTTTTTTTTTTTTTTTGGGTCATACCCAGCAATGCTCAGGGGTTTCTCCTGGCTCTGCACTCAGGAATTACTCCTGGCGGTGCTTGGGGACCATATGGGATGCCGGGATCAAACCGGGTCTGACTGCATCCAAAGCAAATGCCCTACCCTACCCGTAAGACTCTTGCTCTGGCCCTGGATGTTGTTTCTTAATGATACCAAGATTGATCAGTGTGTTCAGGTTCCACGTTTGTTTTTATTTATTTGTTTGTTTGTTTTTGATGCTTTGAGCCACACCCATTGGTGCTGAGAAGCTATCTCTGTGTTCAGGGGTCACTTCTGGCAGAGCTTTGGAGGCAGGGTGGAAGGTGTTGAACCAAGGCTGGCCACATGCAAGACATGCTTTTTATCCACTATGTTATCTCTTCAGCCTCTGCAGTTTTTTGTAAAGCAGTTTATAGTTACTGAGATGACATTAAGCTTTTGTAAAAGAAAATAACTCTATTCTATAATTTGTGGATAGCTTGCCCTATTTCTCAAACCACTTAATAGAAAGTGCTCAGTGAGAGTTGATTTGTGTTTAGAGTGCTTCATATATGTCCTTCCTTTAAACTTGTTACTTTTCCCCCATGAAGATAAAATAGCTACTTTCGGGCCAGATAGATAATGCAGGGCCCTGAGAGCATGCTTTGCATGCCAGAGGTCTGAGTTCAATCCCTGCCACTATATGGTCTGTTGAACACTGAGCCACAGTAACACTTGAGCACTACTAGTTATGACTCCCAAAACCTAAATAAATACATTTTAAAACTAAGTAAAACAGTTGCTTTCCTTTTTTCACTACAGATTTTTAGCTACTGATGTTACAGACAGCAAAATACTGGACAGCAGAGTTGAGGAAAAGACTTAAACCAGGTATGTAAATATTAAAAGTCTAAAGAAACACTAAGAAGTATCAATTTTTATAAACATCATTACTGGGGTAACTGACAAAATAGAAACATGAACTGTAAGGTATTATAAAACTTGCTTCTTAAATCTGCTTATTATACCCTAATTAAAAGCAAGAATATTCTGAGATTTTTAGGATGCAAGGTAGTGATCTTTGCAAACTACTGTCAAATAGTTCAGAAAAATAAATGCTGTGTAATATGAGAGAAAGCTAGTTTGCTGAATTTGTAGATTATTAATTGCATATATTGCCATAGGAGGTGTAAAGTGCTTTAGCCTTTTTGGAAAGTACTTGGC
This sequence comes from Cryptotis parvus, assembly GCA_021461705.1. Classification (NCBI taxonomy): domain Eukaryota; kingdom Metazoa; phylum Chordata; class Mammalia; order Eulipotyphla; family Soricidae; genus Cryptotis; species Cryptotis parvus. The sequence goes on from JAJIBD010008864.1 coordinate 72,464, forward strand.
AGTTTATAGCACATCCTTAGCTTGCATAGTCGTCTTTTCCTCTTGCAGTAGTAAACTACAAAAAGATTTATGTCTGAGAATATTTACATGGGGATATATAATATGAATGATAGAATGGAAAATTGACAATAACCTAGATACCTGACAATATGAGATTAATCTGTTTTAAAACCTTAGGCATTTAAATCTATATTTATTGTTGCAGAGTTTATGATCATTTTTTGGCATCTACGCCAGAGAGATAACTCAGTAAGCTGAGCTCATACAAAGCTCAGGTACAGTCTATGCTTCATGTTCCAACAAATATAGCAGTGTAGATTGCTGAGCAGCTCTGGAGCACAGACCCTGAACTCCATTAGTTGTGGGCCACAAAACAAACAAACTTATAGAATCAAAGTTGTCTACTAAACATTACATATAAACCTATTTTTAAATAAAAGTACATATACCGGGCCGGAGTGATAGCCCAGCGGGTAGGGTGTTTGCCTTGCACGAAGCCGGCCTGTGCCGGCCCGGGTTCGATACCCGGCATCCCATATGGTTCCCCAAGCACCGCCAGGAGTAATTCCTGAGTGCAGAACCAGGAGTAGCCCCTGAGCTTTGCGGGTGTGACCCAAAAAAGCAAAAAAAAAAAAAAAATACATATACCCAGGTAGTTGAGATATATATATGATATTAAATGATATATATGTGTTATATGTGATACTTATTTGTTTAGACATTTATTGTATATAGGCATATACTTATATATGTACTTATGCATACATAGAATTTTAGAAAGATGATGCCTGCACAGTATCAATGGTTTTTTCTAAGTAATAAATTTACAATTAAATTTTGTATTTTTCTGTATTTCTTTTTAGAAAGAATATATATTACTTTATTGATCATAGTTTTCTATGGAAGTGTTTCTTATATAGATTCTGTTCTGAATTATTTCTTTTTAATGATTTTTATACAGAAAAATAATTCTATTTTGCTGATAATTCTGTGACAGATTAGAGCAAGTATCTGAATAGTTCTTACAAGGCCAAATTCATGGGTTTTGACCCTTGTTGGTCTCATTATTACATTGCCAGCAGTGTCTTTCTTACTATTCTGTTCACTGTCCGATGAATGTGATGTTCATGCTGCTTAGAGGATGTACATTTCTGTAGCCATCTGTCATCCATTGAACCCTGGGAATATGAGAAAATTTTCTGGCACCTAGGGCAATAAATGCTCAGAGATTTGTGTACGCAGCATGACCAAAACAAAGTCACTCACAGGTTGTAGACTTGTAGTCATATGACAAAGTTCATTGGGGAAGAACATTGGTTACTGTTGCTGTAGCTTATGGGCTGGACATGTAATGCGATTTGTAGATGACTGCTGGACTAGAGCCCCAAACGACTGGATCCCACTGGATGTCAAATGATCATCGGGGCTGGAGCAATAGCTCAGCCGAGTAGGGCGTTTACCTTGCACGTGGCCAGCCCATGCCGGCTCTGGTTCGATCCCTGGCATCCCATATGGTTCCCGAGCACCGCCAGGAGTCATTCCTGAGTGCAGAGCCAGAGAAACCCCTGAGCATTGCCAGGTGTGACCCAAAAAAAAAAAAAAAAAAAAAAAAAAGATCATGTGGCCGCCCACCTACAAGATGGTCAGACTACTTCCTCAAGACCCTGAATGAAAGGTTTAAGGCTCTTCGTATTACTGAAGCAAGCAGATGCCATTGGGCTACAGTGGCACCTGATAGGGTCAAATGGAAATGTTATTGGCGCCCGCTCGAGCAAATTGAGGAATAACAGGATGTCAAGTGATCAAGTGAATGTTGTTTATTGTTTCCATTAAGCATTTATTTTGTATCTTTTTTTCTTCAATAGATTTTTCTTCAACTAGTTTGAAATATGGATCCTAAAAATACAGGAGACACAGATTATTGAAGCAACACCTCTTCAGCAAATGTTTGCCTCTTGTACTGGAGCTATTCTGACATCACTAATGGGTAAACTACTGTTGATAGTAGAAAATATGTAACTGTATCTGTTATTAATGCCATTTGAGCTTTAATAATTATGAAACATTGGGAATCTTTTTAAAAATTTCTCCTCAAGAGTAATAATAATCCTTTTTAGGCACAGTAATATGGAAAGAAACTTGGACAGAAAATAAGTACTCTAAAATGTTAGTCTTTGTTCTGTCATTCAGAGTGATGAATGTACTTTGGGAGAGTCCCTACCGCTCTCTGAACTCATTTTTTTTAAGCTGTAAAATTAGAGAATTAGATCAAAAATAGTGTGTGTATGTATATATATGTTCATGTCTATACTAAAAACTTTTAATACTTTCTAAAATTATTTTTTAAATAGGAAATAAGTTAGAAAAAATGTTAGCATAATGAATAATGTCGATTTTTGGCAGTTTCCTCTAGCAGCCAACACAAATTATAAGGGGATCATTACTTTTTTTTTATGTTACATTTTTAGGTCTCAGACATTTTCTTATATAATGGGTGATAGTTTAACAACCAGATGTATGGGTGATAACTTAGCTCTTTTAAATTGGATGGTTTATATTGGTTGGTAAGATAGCAAGTGATTAGAACAAACAAGCAGATTGCTTTAGGGTGTAATAACGTATTTCACATCAGAGTGTTTGGGTTTAAAGGCCTTAGAGGCAGATTAACTTTAATGAATGCAGAGAACTCCAGGCCAAGACAATTTGGAGATATTGTATATAAGTTTATTCCAAAAGTCGTTCTGCAATTTTATACCTTGAAGAAGTTCAGGTTTTCTCTTGAGCACATACCTCTCTCTTTCTTTCTGTATCCTTAAATTGTTCTATGTTAGTTTCCTTAAATTTTTTTTTTTTTTTTTTTTTTTTGCTTTTTGGGTCACACCCAGCAATGCTCAGGGGTTTCTCCTGGCTCTGCCTCAGGAATCACTCCTGGCGGTGCTCGGGTGACCATATAGGATGCCAGGGATCGAACCCGGGCCAGCATGGGCCGGCCGTGCAAGGCAAACACCCTACCTGCTGGGCTATCGCTTGGCGCCCACTTCTTAAATAAAATTTTGCTTCACTAAAATAAATAAATAAAATACTTATAAACCATCTAATTTGACATCCTTATTTTCTGTCAAATTTAAAAATTACTATTTAAGATTTTTTTCTTTTGAGCAAAATGCTACAAACTAAAACCATTCTTCTTTGTTTTGTTCCCAAGTAAAATAACACAAACTGATTTTTTAGAGATGATTTATGCAGATTTACTCAAATTTGCATTACCTATAGTTTTTATTAGATCTGATGAATTTAACAGATTAGGAGGACTAATATTGTTTGATTGTTGATTACATCTATTTAGAATTATTGTCAGATGTTTTAATAGACACTTGGACTGCTATTTAATTTTAATGAGAATATAATTAGAGTTGTAGGAATAAAAACAGCCAATTAATACTGTGAGGGAATTAATTATAATATTTTCTCCTTGATCCTCTAAAATTCTAGGGCAAAAATTAGGATTTATATTAAAAAACACTTTAAGATAGTCTCAGTCATTTATAGTTATTAGAAAAGATACACTTCTTTGTGGTTTGTTTTTGTTTGACAAATTTCTGTACAGTCTCCAGGCATTGCTTGTTAATCAAACTATATTCATTTTTATAGTCACACCCCTGGATGTTGTTAAAATTGGACTGCAAGCCCAAAGCAACCCATTTTCCAAAGGTACGTTTGCTAATTATCCTGGGAATATTTTTCAATTTTACAGTATTTATTTTTTGTTTGTGTAATTTTTTTCTCAAAAAAAAAAAAAGCTATTTCCTTTATTTTTATACAGGAACATTGTTTAATTTCATAGCCGGGTATGATGAGGACAGTTCAGAAAACAAATATATTTAACCCTATTATAAATCTTTAAATTCTATAAGGAGAGATAGTACAGAGGTTAAGGCTCTTGCCTTGCACATGGCCAGTCCACTTAGGTTCTTTGCACTGAAGGCCAAAAAGCAAACAAACATGACTCTTCTAAATCTATCAGTGTACCGTTTATATTTGGGCATATATCTCAGAAGTAAGAACTGCTTATAAGGGACCAAAGTTTCATAAAGGTAGCACCTTTCAGATACATTGGCCCTCACATTAAACCATAGACCATTGGCTGAGAGTTGCTGGAAGGGGTCCTGGGGTCATGTATAAAGGGCTACTTCCTCAAAAAAAAAAGATAATGGTATTTCATAACATGTTTAAATAGTCAGATATCAATATTTTGTACTGTGGGGAAGTTGACTTAGTCAGAAATGCCACTCCGTTGAAGGCAGGACAGTGAAGTGAAAGAATAAGGCATATATTTTGGATGAATGAAAGGGGGAGCAATTTAGAGGAGACTAAGAATTTAGGTCATCACCACATTTAATTCATGTTAAGTTAATCCTTAAATGCAAGTGCATGGGGATCCAGGAGTTAGCTCAAAGGACTAGAGCACATGCTTTGCATGTGAGAGGCTCAGAGTTGACCTTTGGCACTGTGTGGCCTCCTACACATTATCAGGAGTGGCCCCAAGGACCAAGATGAGAGCAGCCCTTGAGCTTCAATGTGTGTGTTCCAAAAGCTAGAAGAAAAAAGAAAGATGAGAGGAGGTGGAACCATAGTACAGAAGGGCCTTTGACTTGCATGCAGCCAACCTGGGTTTGATCCCCAGCATCCCATACGGTGTTTCCCCCCCGCCCCAACCCCCTCCCAGGACCACCAGGAGTAATTCCTGAGTGCAGAGCCAGAAGTAACGTGAGTGTTGATGGGCGTGACCCAAAAAAGGGAAAAAAGAAGGAAGGAAGGAAGGAAGGAAGGAAGGAAGGAAGGAAGGAAGGAAAGAAAGATGGTGAAATGGTGAAAGATACACTTTTGTATTATGCAGTTTTCAGAATTATACCTAAAAAAAGAGAACACATGTTTGGCAGCAGAGTCTAATAATAAGAAGGTGCTGGTAATAGGGATAAGTTGTGGTTAATAAGGTCTATCCTGAGTGGTACAAATACAGAGAAATGGCAAAACATAGTCTTAGTTACAGTGATTGACAAGTACACATTTGTTATCATCTTTTTAAAGGAAATACTGATATTTATTTCATGGTATTTATTTCAGGTATATAACATTGCAATTTCATACATGTGTATACTGCAGAATGACTACAATAAGTTTAATCAATATCTGTTACCTCCCATAGTTAATAATTTTTTTTTGTGTATGACAAGAACTTTTAGCTGCTTAGCAACTTTAATTATATGTTAAATTTCACAGCATATTTTTATAGAGTTTTCCTTACATACCACATATATTGTCTTCTAGTCAAGAGAGAAGACTTTTTTTTTTTCTTTTTTGGGTCCACACCTGTTGGCGCTCAGGGGTTACTCCTGGCTCTGCACTCAGGAATTACTCCTGGCGGTGCTCAGGGGACCATATGGGATACCAGGGATCGAACCTGGGCTGGCATAGGCCAGCCGGCGTGCAAGGCAAACACCCTACCCGCTGGGCTATCGCTCCGGCCCAAGAGAGAAGACATTTGTCTGTTTATTTTTCAAAACAAATTTTTTCTCTGGTATCTACCCTTTTCATTCCAACACATGGCCTGGAAGAATTTATTTCTGTGTGCCTTCACTACAGTGCTAAAAATCTCTAATTCACTAATGTACTCAGTTTTTTTTTATTACTATTATATCTGTTTTGCAAATCAAAAGTTGACTTGTCCTATCCTAAAATGTGGAGACAAGTTGTATCTCATCTCATAATATTCTTTTCCCTTCATTGTAATTGCAGATTGTTCATTAGTGAAAATAATACATTATATGTGAAATAATTTTTTTTTTTTTTGTGAAATAATTGTTGACTGTTAAAATCTTCTTTATTAGGAAAATGTTTTGTCTATAGTAATGGGCTTATGGATCATGTGTGTGTTTGTGAAGAAGGCAACAAACTATGGTATAAGAAGCCAGGGCGTTTCCATGGAACACTGGTAAGAACATTCTGTTTATGATCATAGCATATTTTCTGCTATCACTGTGCTCAGGACCCCTGGAGGTACTAGGGGCTCATATGCTAGTAGAGGAATGTGGATAGTGTGATGGCACTGGGACTTCGGTGGTGGATACATTAAGTGCTCTACACAGTCATCCTCCTGCCATATCTGTTACCTTTATATAATTTCTGTCATGTTAAGAATGAAATGTAAATGAGATTATAAGTAGTATTTTAGCATGGTATTTTTTTTTTCATTCAGCCTTATTATCTGGAGAGCCTTATTGAATATATCATAGTTTATTTTTAATAAGTTTTTTTTTTTTATTTTTTTGGGCCACACCTGACTGTACTTGGAGGCGTACTCCCGACTCTGAACTCTGGGATCACTTCTGGTAGGGCTTGGGGATCATATGGGGTGCTGGGGATTGAACCTGGGTTCACCACATGAAAAGCAAGCAACCTGCCTACTGTAGTATCTTGCCATCTGGTGTGGTTTTTTTCCCCTTCAATTTATTATAAGTGAGGTAATATGATTACAGTAGCGTTAACACTTATGCTTTTTGGCGTTACAAGTTCTGGCACCTTCCCAGCAACCAGAGTGCTAAGGCTGCTCCTCCACTTTGCTCCTGGCCCTACTAATCCCTCCCTGTACCTCTTGTTAGCCTTAGCTTTGCAGTCGAAGTCCCAAGAGTTTGTGAATCGTTTGATTCTATTTCCTTCCTTTCTTTTTCTTTTTTCAATTACATTAAAAATTATTGTTTAGGTAACTTGATTAATTAGTCTTAAAGTTTTGGTGTTGGTGTTTTGCATTAACTAGTTGTTTTTTTTTGTTTTTTGTTTTCCCCCAAAAATTCAAGGGTTTAGGCTCTGATGAAACAGTTTTTCTTGGGAAACTTTGTTATGCTATATCAAGGAGAATAGATGTTTAGGGTTTATTCATTGCTTGGAGAAACAGGAAATTTTTCTCTATTCTTCAAATCAGAATCTAGTGCTCATGGACCTAAAATTCCTGAATGCGTGGGGACCTACTTATATACAGCTGGCGGCTAATAGCTTGATTTTCCCTTTAGTCTTACACAAAGCTTCCAGTAATTTGTCGATATAGTTTATGTTCTTCCTTTGGCAGTGGTTTTGATGACACATTTTGCTGCACTAAGCTACCACTATCTCCTGGCTGTCTCTCCAGTTTTCAGGACAACAGTTTGCTCTGGAAACTCAGTTCTCTGGTGAATCGTACATTGTTGGTTTTCCAGATCTTTGTCCTTTTCGTTTTCTTGTTATGAGAATGATAGTGACAGTTTCCAGACTCTTCATGTAGAACCAGAAATCAGGATAATTTTTTCTTTTTGTTTTTATAGCCACAACTGACTGTTCTCAGAGCTTACTCTTGCCTCTGCACTCAGGGATCACACCTGGCGGGGCTCTTGGAACCATATTTAGTACCAGGGACTGAACCCATGTCAGCTGCATGCAAGGCAGACATCCTACCCACTTACCATCACTCCACTTCCTAGAAATCAAAATTCATTTGGTTTACTTTAGTCACTTTTTTACTTTAAGTGGAAACTTGAATTTCTACTTTTTCTCAACTAAACAATTAAAACTGTACATTCCCTTCAGAGTGCTGAATTAGCTGTCTCTACAGTGTTTAATCACAAATTTGTTCTGTTTTGATGTTCGTTGGCTTACTCCTCCTGGCTCTGTGTTCAGGAATCTCTTCTGGTGGTGTGGTAGTATGCAGGCAGCCGCATGTGTGTGTAAGGGGATCAAACCATAATTGGTACATGAAAAGAAAGCACCTTAAGCTTGATACACTGTCTCTTCAGCCCATTTCTCCACAGTTTGATATTTTGTGGAGCATTCAGTATCAGTGGTAGAAAATTTTAAAAACTTTTCCTTTTACTTTTTCTTTTTCCTCGGTTATTTAGATTTATAGTACTTAAGTCCCCAATAACTGGATTTTTTTTCTAGAGATTTTAATGTTCCTGATTACTGTTCTAATTTAATTCCAGTGTAGTCAAAGAACATGTTATATAAGTTTTCATTTGAAATTTATTTAATCTTAATAAAACTACCTATCTTTGTTGGTAATGTTTATATGTATTTTAAAATTTTTATTCTGCAAACGTTAGCGATAGTGTTCTATAAACCAGTAAATTTCAGTCACTGACCTACAGACCACTGTTCCACAGTGATTTATTGTTAGTTCTCAAAAAGTTATGCCACTTAACTGACAGACAGGTAACAGTCATAGACATAAAAGAAAGTGAAAACCACACTTTAAACCATAGGTCTATGTGACTCCTATTTCTTTTTTAAATCTGTGTGTTTGTATGTATGTGTGTGTGGGGGAGGGGGTGTGGGGCAGTGGTTCCAGGAACTGAACCCAGGGTCTAACATATGAGGTAAGTGCTTTACTATGAGCTACATTCCCAGACCTTAAATCTTCTCAATTCTTGTCAATTTTTTTTAAATTGTTCTAACAGTTACCAATAGCAAAATTAAAGTCTTTAATTAGGATTAAGCATTTCTCTGTTTTCCCTTTATCCCTATTATTATATGTATGCTTATTCATCACTGTATCACTGTCTTCCGTTCATCATCAATTTGCTCAAGCGGGCACCAGTAACATTTCTGTCTCATGCTAGTAGAGCCCAAGGGCATCTGCTTGCTCCAGGAACATAAAGAGCCTCAAACCATTCCATCAGGTCATGGGAATGAGGTCTATAATTGTTACTGGTATTTGGCATATCAAATATGACACGGGTAGCTTGCCAGGCTCTGCTGTGCGGGTGGCATACTCTTGTAGTCACCTCTGATCTCAAGCATTTATTGATGAACAGGTCTTGTGATCAGCTCTTCTGCTGGGTGGAGTTCTGATGTTTTTATATGTACTTGTATTGTAATGAAATATCAATATTTATCACTGGTAATATTCATTATCTTGAATTCTTTTACCTGATAGTAATATAGTACACTTTGTTTTACAATATTAGTATTTATTTGTATATCTTTTCCATTCTTTTTTGCTTTTTGGGTCACACCCAGCAGTGCTCAGGGGTTTCTCTTGGCTGTACACTCAGGATTTACTCCTGGCAGTGCTAGGGGGAACCATATGGGATGCCGAGGATCGAACCCAGGTCATCTGTATGCAAGTAGAATACCCTACCTGCTGTGCTATGGCTCTGGCCCTCATACTTTTTATTAATGGAAACAAGTATAGAACAAACCTTTGCTTTAAATTAATGCCTGCAGATATTAATAGAAAATACTCTTACTATCATTACCTAATTATTGATCCTTATTTTGAAAGTACATGAAACATTAGAAATTTCTAAAGGTGTCCTGACCCTCAGTATCTTTTCCTCAGACTTCAGCATCACTCATGTCACTGTTCAGCGGACCATGCTCTCTATCTCCCCCAGCCCAAAATCACGTATTCTTAATATTAAAAGTTGTTCACCTTCTAAACAGTCAAAAATTGAGTAATAATTTTTTGTTTTCCTTCTTTTGGCCACACCCACTGTGCCAGTTAGTTGCGCTCACTCTTGGCTCTGTACTTAGAGATCATTCTTGGCAGTGCTTGGAGTGATCATGTGAGTGCTAGGATCAGACCCAGTTTGACCACATACAAGGCATTTGTCCTAACCATTGTACTATCATTTTTTGTACAACCATTTTTGAGTCATGAATTTTTAGTCTGTTAAGAGGAAAGTACCATCCAGAAGTGCTTGTGTTTGGAAGTTGAGAAAAATCTTACTTTTTTTTGACATATAGACATATATAAATTTGAGAAGTTTATATTTTAGAAATAAATGTTTAAAAGAATCAAATTACCAAATCAATAATTTAAAACTTTTTTGTATGTAAGGTTCTGGAATATATTTTGACCAATTTTGTTCTATTACAATTTTAGGATGCCTTTTTGAAAATAATTCGAAATGAAGGCATTAAGTCCCTGTGGAGTGGCCTTCCCCTACCTTGTAAGTTGAAATGTAATATTTTTCTTAATAATTAAGTATTTTTTGTTTGTTTGTTTTGGGGTCACACCTGGTCATGCTCAGTGGTTACTCCTTGATCTGTACTCAGGTGAATTAGCTGCTGAGTGGACCATATGGGATGCCAGGGGTGAAACCGGGTCAGCCATTTATAAGGCAAATGCTGTATCTGAGGCCCCAGCGAGTGTCGTTTTGCCATATAACAAGCATGTTTGTATAAGAGTGTGTATTTTTCTGTTATTGTTCTTTTTGTCACAACTGGCAGTGCCAGGGACTGAACCGAGGATCACTACTGCTTAGGGAACTATACACTCTATCTCCCTTCACCAGTTCATCTGTTTTTAATATTAGAATATGTTCACTTTCTGAAGCATTGCTTTGTGAGTCTTACAATTACCATTAGTTTAATGATTTTTTTTTTTGGAAGGACTCACAGGATTTAGAGATTGTACTTAAAGTTTGTGGTACTTTATGGCAAAAAAATACAAAATAGATACAATAAGGGAAGAGGACACTATAGAAGCTGATCAGACTTCCAGGTTTTCAGAGTCCTTAGAATGTCCTTCAATTCTAGTGTTTTTTACGTTATTTTTGGTTTGGGGACCACATCCTGCAGTGATCTGGAGACCATGCACTGCTGTGGATTGAACAACATGAACCTCTTGAA
>JAJIBD010008865.1:0-97523 GCA_021461705.1 Cryptotis parvus
TGTGTATAACTGATAAAGAGCTAGATCTTTGAGTTATGCTTTTGACATTCTTAGCTCCTTTTTCCTAAGATTCCATTTGAAAATTATCATTGTTTCATATCAGAGGTTGATAAACTTTCCCAGTATTGAGCGGCACATAACATATTTAGACATTTCTAGTTATACGGTCTTTGTTCCAATGACACAACTCAGTTATGGGTGCCCTAATTCAGCTATAAACAAAGCATAAAAAGTGAAGGGCCTGGCTGAGTTTATTTATAGACACTAAATTTTTAATTACTTATAGCTTTTTCACAACATAATGTGCTGCCTTTGACCTTTTCTCATCATTTAAAGACATTTCAGTTATTTTTAGCTCATAGTGCATAAGCAGGCAATGGGCTAGATCTAGCTCAGGCTATCGTTTGCTTTGCTAAGCCCTCAGTTAGATAATAGCATTTGATCTTTGGAAGGTTTTTTTTTTTTTTTTTTTGCCTTTTTGGGTCACACCTGGCAATGCTCAGGGGCTACTCCTGGCTCTGCACTCAGGAAGGAGTTACTCCTGGCGGTGCTCGGGGACCATATGGGATGCCGGGGATCGAACCCAGGCTGGCAGAGGCCGGCCGCGTGCAAGGAAGCGCCCTACCCGCTGGGCTATCGCTCCGTCCCCCTGTGGAAGTTTTCTTAAGAGTTAAAAATCTCAATTAAATAGAGGCAAAAGGATACACATGACAACCTTTTAATGTATGTTCTGTAATCCATAGTCTGGAAGGGAAGGAGAAGAGAAAGAGAGAGAAAGGGAAAGAAATAAAGAACCTGCCATGGAGGTGGGCTGGGGAAGGGGGAGGGAACCGGGGACGTTGGTGGTGGGAGATGGGCACTGGTGGAGGGACGGGTGCTGGAACACTGTATGACCAAAACCCAAATATGAACTTTTTAATTGTATATCTTTATTTGTATATCTCACGGTGGTATAATAAAATACTTAAAAAAAGTTAAAAAATCTCAGAACCTCAGGATTAGCTAGGATCTCTTCGCTCCCCCACCATACATCCATTGCAGGCTAGAAAGCATAGTGAGTGGGGCACATGCTCTACGTGCAATGGACCCAGGCTCCATCTAAAGAAACCCTGAGGCCCCTAGGATCCCCCACCAAGGATTCCTGAACTCAGAGCCTGGAGTGTTCCTCCTCAAACCCCCAAACCAAACCAAACCAAGCCAAAGTAAATGATAATGTTCAATTTCCAATGCCTCCTAAAGTTTTTTTATGCATACCTTCTGCTCCTTCCTGCAGCTGCAGGTTGAGAGGCCGGCAGAGGGGGGTTGAGGGACACTGTCACCTCCTGGGCCAGCTCATTCTCCCCAGACAGGCTGATGGTGAGTGCTTCCCCAATCAAAAGGATATGGAACTCCAACGAGAGCAGCTAGAAGATACAGTTGGAACCGTGAAACACAATATTAACACATCAGGTTAATTTCATGCTCGACTTGTCTTGGGCTGATATTAACGAAAATTAAATTTTGTGCTAATCAGCCTCACTGTTCAGCATGCACGATACAGAATATGTGATTGCTGGCAACGGTGGTTAAATCATATTTATGCTATTTGTGTGGAGCCCGAATAAAGGGGAAATACTATTACCAACAATTAAACTCCCAGGTTGACAGATGTCAGCGTAAGCCCACAGAGCCGAGTGCAAGCAGAGATTCTTCTGAACAAGTTGCAGGCAGAAAGGAAGCAGAGAAGGGATTTTCCTGTCAGTTTCCTCCTCTCCTTTGCACAGCTGGAATTTGGACCCAGTAAGTGACTCTACTCTGCATCCTGCTCTCGTCCGCTTCCCTTCACTTTGATAAGTTCCTTTTTTAAAGAGTTAAAACAAAATTTAAGTCCTGTGATTTACCCTGTTAATGTAGGGTTTCATGCGTACAATAGTCCAGAACCACACCCTCCACTTAAGTGTCCACTTCCCTACACCATTGCCCAGTGTCCACCCACCATCCTAAACCCCTGTCCACTGCATGGAAAGTTTCCTCCTGAAGACCAGTTCTCCAGTTCTGTTGCCTTTGAGCATTTGCTATTCCCTTACTATTTCCTTATATCCCACATATGAGAGAGATTATTCATGTCTGTCCTTCTCTTTCTGACTAACTTCACGGAGTGTGGTACCCTCCAAATCCATCCACATAGCATGATTTCACCTTATAGTCAAATAGTATTCATTGTGTGTATATGCTTTACTTACCTTTTAGAGACAGGAAGGAGGAAGTGTTTCTTATTTCCTGGATGGTGCAGAAAGGGTCTCTCGTGCTCTTGAATGTGCTCCTGTGGTAGGGGGCTCACTGTGTGAGGGCAGTGAAGGGTGAATGTGGCGTTCTCTGACTCGACTGCAGAGCTGGAGAAAGGAGAGGCAGAGTGAAAATGGTCCCCCAAGAGCAGGAGGGAGAGTGTTCCGGACCTAGAGCGAGCCCCTGGGGTCTCTGGGCTCTTTATGCCAGCTGAGTTCATCATTTGTGTTATCTGCCTGCGGCTCCTCCTCAGCTTTTGTTTGCTGGTGAGGGGATGAACTATGAGATGCAGCAACCCCCCAGTGGGAATCTCAGCACAGGCTCAGTACTTCCTTCTACTGCTCGTTCCTAGTACGAGCCACAGCAAGGAAACAGCAGGGGAATGGAAAATCCTTAGGTTCTTAGGTTACTGTTTCATGAAAGCCATTGATGTCCCCAGAGTCAAGCTCTGAATGGGCTTTCAGCTTCTGCTTCTTCCCAGAGAGGCGCATGCCCCTCTTGTTTCTGTGCTGTGGGATCTGTCCTGGATTTGGGGTAGGGGGCAGGGCAGGTGAGGTTTGCATTGACCTGGAGGGGGCTGAACTGGGCGACTTCAGTGCTCAAACCACAATGGCCCCACATCAGCTGGAGTGCCACATCACCCCTGCTTGTGAGCTCCCAGTCTGAGGCCACACAGCCTGGTTCGTTGCTAGTGGTCCTGAGGAGAAGCTGCTCATATTTTTTAAATTGTTTGTGTGTGTGTGTGTGTGTGTGTGTGTGTGTGTGTTGGGGGGATGGAACAAGTATTTCAGGCACTAGCCAGGACTCCTCCAGCCCGTTTCTGCCCTTTTCCTTCCCTTTATGCTCTGCATGTACTGCTGTGTATACGCTAAGCGATTGCGCCCTCAGCTCTGACCTTCCCTTCTTGCTTGTGTCCAGCCTCTCTCCTAGTGAACAGAGAAGCCCCTACTGGACTGACAGGCCTGGGCGGAGCACTGAGCTGTCACGCGTGCTTATATTCTCTTCTGCTCCGGGGGTCCTGTGGCACGCAGTGCTCGGGGATCCTGTCTTGTGCTCGGGCCCCAGTCCACACACACTGTGACAAACACTTTCCATCTGGGTAAGTCGGGTAATGGGCCAGTCCTCTTTGCTGTCTAGGGACTGGGATGTTTCTTTTAGAAACCACAAGAGGACCCATGGAGCGTTTGCAGATAGAAGCCAAAGCAGACACTAAGGCTCAGCCTGAGGAGGGGAGGTTTAAGCAGTGCTGAGTTCAGGGACCCCCCAGAGACGTGCCTGGAGGTCCCAAGACCAGGCTTTGCTTCCAGAGTTTCTTCAGTCTGGGTGCTGGCCCTGCACCAAGGGGAAGGTGAGCTGCCTCAAGGCACTTGCTCAGGTCCAGATCTGCTGCTCCCTGGCAGGCAGCCGGAGCCAAGAACACCCAGGCACCAGGCAGCCCCCACACTCCCTGTTCCTCCTGCTGTGTGGTAGGGGTCCACCAACATGAGTCCTGGGAAGTTGGGAACCAGCCAGGTCCATCTGGTGAGGCCAGACTGGCTGTATAGAGCTGTGTGCTCTCACGTTGCCTGACAGAGCCAAGGACCGGGACCTGATGCTCTCCCCTGCCTACCACCTCACCCTGCCTTCTTCAGTCCCACTTCACCATCCAGTGATAAAGAGGTTCCACATCCTCAGAGGCAGCTTCCAGAACCATCCTGTCGGATATGAACTAGCAACATGTCCCCACATTCTAGGATGTGTTGTTTCACAAGGCCCTAGTCCCCTCTCTCTCCCAGTCAGGAAGGTGCAGAAAATGACTATTAATGACCATGGACTCACAGGTATTCATGTGGCCTTTCTTGCAAAGCCCTGTCTGCAATAGAAAGTGATGCCAATGGACACACCTATGGCATTGTAGACGTTGAACAGGTGTTAACTCATCCAGCTCACTGCAACCTTTGGGGGTTAGTGCAGTGTTAAAGAATATGCTGTACATAATAGAGCAGGATAAGGACTGTCTGACCACTAGCCCAGCTTTGAGTCATGGGTAATTATATGACATGTGTGGCCTGTCTATTGTTGCACTCAGTGTGTGTGTGTGTGTGTGTGTGTGTGTGTGTTAGTCAGAATGGAAGTGGTCAGAAATAGCCTCCCAGCCTACACAGAACATGGCAAGTACACCTGGCCAGTAGAATACGGCAAGTACACCAGGACAAGGGGGACCCAATGCAGGCCTTGGACTTAGGCCACTGGGGCTGTATTTCTGTAAACCAACACTCCTAGACACCAGCTGGGCTTAGGGACATCCCAGTGAGTGATAATGGCTGAGAACAGATGCTTCTCCCTCCCCCATGCCTTGATGTCCCCAGACTAAAGAAAACAAACAACATAGAGGAGAACCCTGACACCTCAGCCTGGAGCACTTTCGCTGAGATTGGATTTCTGTCTCTGAGGTATAGGAAAGCACAGAGCGCTACATTTCTTGTCTCCATTTCTACTTCATTATCCTTTCCCAGAAGCATTCTAGAAGGGGACAGTCGGTCAGACTCACCTGCCTGGGCTCAATGCAGATGAGCTTTAGGGTCTCTGCACTCTGATGTCTGGATTCTCTGCCCATTGCTTGGAGAGTGGGCAGGGTGCGTGGTGGTATCTTATTAGGACCCTCCGTGGTCTGCCCACTTCTGAGATTTCTGTTTTTCCCTTTACTCCTCTTCTTACAACAGACCAGGGAGCTATTGCTTGGCCTGGGATCTGGAAGAAGGCAGCTTAGGTATTCAAATTTTCATCCAGAACTACTTCTATAGCAGAGAATTTATTCCTTCACTCTTTCAGTACCCAGCATCTAATGCTCAAAATTTCATGTAACTCAAGAGACTTAAAGGGTTTTGAAACCATGAGTGTCAAGGACCCTTTCTTCAGTTCTCCTGCAAGCTCCCAGAACGAGGTGACAGATACCCTGGTCCAGTTTAATAATCTCCAAGGAAGGGGTAACTGAATATATTGGGGAGTTAGTTACTTCAGTTCATTTCATCCTTCTACCATGAATTTTTGGAGAGGGTGCTGGGGCCACATATCATTGTTGTCAAGATTCCTGTTGGCTCTGTGCTCAGGGTTCACTCCTAGGAATGTTCCAGGGACCATATATGGTGCCAGGACTAGGACCCAAAAGCCTTACCCTCTTTACTATCTCTCCTGCTCTTTTATCTGCCACTCTGAGTCTCAGTGGTGATTTCAAATCCCAAAGTGATGATTAGTTTTTTATCTTGAGTCAAGTTACATCATAAAAGAACTAATACATGCCAGGAAGAGAAACCTAGGGCTGCTCTGTTGTGACTAAGAGGTACCCAGGTCACATGGGGAAAGTGGATGTACAGGCAGGCACAGAGCAGGAAGCTTATGTCCTTCTCTGTTCTCTGATTCCAGGCCTCCATATCTGAAGCTTAAACTATAAGACATGAAACTACTTTCTTTAATGGGGGTAGGTAGGGGGTACACCCAGTAATGCTTAGGGGTTACTCCTGGCTGTTTAATCAGGAATTACTTCTGGCAGTTCTCAGGGAACCATATGGGATTCAGGGACAAACCCAGGTTGGATACATGCAAGCCAAACACCCTACCCACTGTGCTATCTTTCTGGCCCTAAACAGCTTTCATCTGGTGCATTCGCCAATGACTTGGTCTGAGTGCTTGGAGCATAGCAGTGCTGGAATGAATCCAGATTCATCCCAAACTTTGATCTGTGCCCAGCAGTGGAGAAATGAAACGATTGGTTCTGGCATAGGCCTGAAAGTGAGTGGTGGATGCACTCTTCCCAAATTTTTGCATAAATCAGCTGGTCTTTCCAGACATGTTGTGAAGACACCCAAGAGGGTAAAAAGCAAAGCCGCTCTCCTGGTTTGGTAAAGCCTCAGATTGCAATGTCATCTGAGCCATGAGCAAGCTAAATCACACAAGTGGGGCTGGGAAATAGGGATCTGGGTATCTAGGAACATTTTGTATTTTCCACATATAAGTTATTATTATTATTATGATTTTATTAATGTTGTCTTTCCATCTTCATTTCCAAGGTAATGTCATAGGCAAAGTGGGCAATTGACTCTTCAGGCTCTTAACCAACAGGGGGCAGCAGAGAGCAAAGTAGGTAGATTTTTTCATAACCCCAGACCTCGTTTAAAAAAAAAAAAAATTCAGCACAGGAAAGCAAATCCTACTTAGCCACAGCTGCAATGTTAAGAGAGTTATCCAAAGAAGTGATGTGGCTCACTGCACAGCAAGAAAGGCCAGAGGGAGGGAGACTTCCAGGGTTTAGGTGGAGAAAATCCTTTGCAGGATGCCCTGCTGCTCCCAGCAAGAAAGAAGGAACAGTGAACAGAGAATAGATGTCGTTTACCTTCTGCAAGTGCTCTTTCTTTGAATCCTCCCAAAGACTACTGAAGTAAGCAAACCTCTCACTGTATGGTTAAGAAACTTGCCCAAGATCACATGGTTAAGCAGAAGCTGAGCTAATATGAGGACTTTGACTGTGCTAAGATGTCCTTCCAAGGAGACAGGGTCGTGCCTTGGGCCTGGGGGTACTGGGGCACAAGGGGACGGCAAACAGGCCCTGCTGGGATAGTGTGCTTGCTCACTCCCGATGGCGAGTGTTCTCTCTCTTTGCTATCAGCCAACCCCCTTGAGCATATATTCATATACCATCCCAGACTGGGTAAAATGAGAAGCTCTGTTGCTTCGAGGTTTCCCTTTGAATGGTGGGGGTAGAGTTGAACTATCTCGGTGAGAAGACTTCTTCATTGGGTCTGCACATGTCCACCCAAGAACTCTCCATAAGTAGGTAAGACAAGGAACCAAGGGACAGCTGTGAGCCAGTCCAAGAAAGCATTTGGGTTCAACCAGTCATCTCTCAAACCTCCTTATTATTATTCCTTTTTATATTTTGGGCAGTACTGAGGATTTTTAAGACTTACTCCTGGCTCTATTCTAAGGAATCACTCATGATATATGGAACTTTCCAGTGTTGATTGTGCAAGTCAAGAGTTAGGATTATAACTATCCACCATCCTGGCCCCTGACCCCACAGGCTTATCCCTCCCCGGCTCGGAGGTTAACGCTGGGCTTATGTAGGGAGCTAAGCTTGCAGTAAAAGTTTTGGGGTGGTCCTGGGAGTACTGGCACCAGGGCAGCATTTAGTTACCACTGCTGTCCCTAGTTCTAAGAAAACGATGTCACATTCCTGAACCAAGTCTGCCTCAGTATTGATCCTGTCCCCTGGGTCACCCAGAACCAGGTGCCCTCTTCCTTTTGTTCATGTCGATCTCCCTCACCTAGCAGGAGGACATCTGTGCCCTGTCACCAGCAAAGTCACATAAGTCAGTCCCAGCTGGGCTCCAAGTTGAGAGCCAACTTTATCTCTTAATGCAAACTCATTCTTGGTGTCACCTTTAAAAAAACATTGTTTTTTTACATTGTTCCTTCCTTCCTTCCTTGCTTCCTTCCTTCCTTGCTTCCTTGCTAGCAATATAGTGCAATAAAATACCTTAAGCATAACTGAGCAGAAATTTCTATCATTCCCTTCCTTCCTTCCTTCCTTCCTTCCTTCCTTCCTTCCTTCCTTCCTTCCTTCCTTCCTTCCTTCCTTCCTTCCTTCCTTCCCTTCCTTCCTTCCTTCCTTCCTGCCTTCCTGCCTTCCTTCCTGCCTTCCTGCCTTCCTGCCTTCCTGCCTTCCTGCCTTCCTGCCTTCCTGCCTTCCTGCCTTCCTGCCTTCCTGCCTGCCTGCCTGCCTGCCTGCCTGCCTGCCTGCCTGCCTTCCTGCCTTCCTGCCTTCCTGCCTTCCTGCCTGCTTGCCTGCCTGCCTGCCTTTCTGCCTTCCTTCCTTCCTTCCTTCCTTCCTTCCTTCCTTCCTTCCTTCCTTCCTTCCTTCCTTCCTTCCTTCCTTCCTTCCTTCCTTTCTTCCTTCCTTCCTTCCTTCCTTCCTTCCTTCCTTCCTTCCTTCCTTCCTTCCTTCCTTCCTTCCTTCCTTCCTTCCTTCCTTTCCTTGCCTGCCTGCCTGCCTGCCTGCCTGCCTGCCTGCCTGCCTGCCTGCCAGTCTGCCTGCCTCCCTCCCTCCCTCCCTCCCTCCCTCCCTCCCTCCCTGCCTGCCTGCCTGCCTGCCTGCTTGCCTGCCTGCCTGCCTACCTGCTTGCCTGCCTACGGGTGCCTCCCCAGGTGTTGTTCAAAAGCTTAGGACTTGCCCCTGAAATTCTGGCTATTCAATGTAAGGGTCCAAGGATTCAGTGCTTCTTGAGCTCTGTGGAGCTGGGGTTGCCTGGGACACCGTGGCAGTGCTTGGGGGCCTCCAAGTCATACTGGTATGTGGTGTTGGGGGTCAAGTCAGCATTGACTATGAAGTGCATGTACCTTCCCCTGTACTTTCTCTCTAGTCAGATCATTTCTTTCTTGTTTAATTTCTCTTAACTGTACTTAGCCCTGTCTGAGACCCTTGTGAATTCCTTATTTATGTGACTATTGTCTCTCTCCTCTTATAGAAAAGGACAGGAGGTGGGCCTTATGTATTTCAATCACTAATTCTATAGTGCCCAGAAAAGTGTCTGGTACATTTTTTTTGATGAGTACATTAATTCCTAATGCCATCAACTCATATTTAATTTTAAGAGTATTGAGAAATCATCTTTCCCCAATGTCAATAAAAATTCTTCAAAAGCATCACTTAAAATTGTCCAAGAATTATCTCTGGTATGGACTGCCAAGCATGTGTTGACCATTTCTGTGGTTTTAGGCACAGAGATTTTAGAGATTAATGTAATTCTCTGTTTATAAGCTGTCATGGGTTAGAGTCTACTTTGGGTGTGGTTTCATTCCTGTTCAATGAACAAATGTGAAACTCTTCTGCACATGGAAAATTTAAATTCTTGCCTTCTTGAGCCTGGGCACAGCACTGTGGCATTTTCCTCTCCATTTTGGGGGAGAGGAAGTTGCTGGATGAGCAGCAATTAGGCTTTGGTGTCCCCTGGGGAGGTAAACCAGGAAGAGGGAACCAACTGGTCTCACCAGACCCTGACTACCTCTGAAAACTGCTGATGGTTCTCTAAGAATTTTCTAGGAATGGAAAAGCTGTATATAAAAATGCTTTAAAAATTGCTCATAAATCTATCATTCTATCCACTTTCATCTCTTGATATTCCAGAATGGTCTTTTCATGAACAAAGAATTAAGCTCTGACGTTAAAATCATTTTTAGATCAACCTCAAAGAATGTAGGACTGATGGGGCCTGGAAAAGGCAGTGCAGGGTTTATTTGGTGAGCTCTGGGGTGCCCCTTCCCCTCCGTACCCTCTGAAGAGCCCCTCTCTTCAGGATCCCACTCCTAAGATACCTTTCTAAAACTCTCAAGTCAAAATGAAACTCTCTCAGCTCTACACATGCTTGTACCATTCACTATGGACTGCTTTGCATTTAGGGATTCTTTGGTCTGAGAACTGTAGGCTGGTTGGGTCAAGTTTTGGTTGCCTGGGATAGCGGTTCTCAGCCACGGCTGCATATGAGAACCACTGGAGGAATTTAGACTCATATGGTCTTGTGGAAATTGGTATCTATATTGTTTAAAAGCTCGGGCCGGAGCGATAGCCCAGCGGGTAGGGCGTTTGCTTTGCACGGCCGCCTGCGCTGGCCCGGGTTTGATCCCGGCATCCCATATGGTCCCCTGAGCACCGCCAGGAGTGATTCCTGAGTGCAGAGCCAGGAGTAGCCCCTGAGCATTGCCGGGTGTGACCCAAAAGAAAAAAAAATAAAAGCTCTGCAAGAAATGCTCATATCGTCCCAAGGGGGAGAGCCACAGGCCAATACCTCTTCCCACCTCACGTGTAGGGTATTCCTTACTGTCTGTTCTTGCGATCCATGAACCCCTGCTCAAACACTCCTCTAGGAGAGATGACTTTCCACCAAGACATGTCTTTAGTTCTGACTTGATGGTTTAAGTAGGGAGATAGCAAACCTAATTCAAAGTCAGTTGGGTTCTGACTTTCTGTTTCCAACTCCTATCAGCTGGCATCCTGGAGTGCAGCAGTGACAGTTATCAAGTGATCAGAAGAATCAGGCAAGGGTATGAATCCGGGAGCTACCCAGAGAACAAAAGCCATCATGCACATAAGGGATATGTTACCCTGACTTGCTATTGAACCCGGTGAGATGAAGTTACTGAGTTGCTGCTGTCAGGCTGTAAGACACCCTCTGCTTTCAAAAGTCAGGGCCTTTTGAGATCAGCTCAGAGCAAGAGCAAAGAAATCAGGCTTTTCTAGGATGTAAGCGAAGTTTGCTTGGTTTGGGCCCTTGGTGAAGACCAGGATTAAATCAGCAGGTGTTCCCAGGAGGTGATTTTCTGCATATTGAACTGAAACTACTTCCAACTGCTAGAGTCTAGATTCCACATTAGCCTGGCATTCAAAGCCTCTACCAGAAGACCCTCAACTTACGTATTCTTGGGCTAAGATGGTCATTAGTGATCTAGCACAATGGTTGCTATACACGGTCCTTTTTTTTTTTTTTTTTGCTTTTTTGGGTCACACCCGGTGATGCTCAGGGGTTACTCCTGGCCTGCACTCAGGAATTACTCCTGGCGGTGCTCGGGAACCATATGGGATGACGGGGATCGAACCCGGCCGGCATGGGCCGGCAGTGTGCAAGGCAAACACCCTACCCGCTGGGCTATCGCTCTGGCCCTTCACGGTCCTTTTGGGATAGGAAAGGGTCCTGGACACACCCCTAATTAGTTTATGCAATTCTATGTGCCTTTCCCCATGAGGAATAAGTTTGTAACCTTTGGGTTACCAAAGGGGAAACACAAGCTGCCTCTATGGGGAGGGTCAGTGGTGTCTCTGCCAGACGTAGATGGGCTAGCCCTGGGATTCTCCATTCCTAGAGTGACTTTCCTAAGTGAACAAGTGTGCCTTTCCTAGCCCATCTGCTCAGCAATTCTGGTCTCTCCTGGAAGATTTTTTAATTAGCCTCTGGCCCATAACCTGAGCTGACCTGTGGTGTTGGTTCTGTGCTTGCTCTGACCTTGACCTTCTCAGGTCTTTGAGCATCTGTTCATGCATTGTTCCACCTAGGTGGGGCGGGACTCCTGACTGGGCCTGCTCATCTAACCTTCACATGGGGCTCATGCACGCATTTTCTTTTTCTTTCTTGAAGTAACTTTGGCTTAGAAGAATAGGGCCGGAGCGATAGTCCAGCAGTAAGGGCGTTTGCCTTGCACGCGGCCGGCCTGTGTCAGCCTGGGTTCAATTCCCAGCATCCATATGGTCCCGAGCACCGCCAGGAGTAATTCCTGAGTGCAGAGCCAGGAGAACACCTGAGCATTGCGGGTGTGACCCAAAAAAGCAAAAAAAAAAAAAAATTAAATAAAAAAAAGAATAGACAGGTTTTTGGTATATAGTCTTATAATTCAACATCTGTACATCTGTATTTCCTTTTTGTTTGGCTTTTTGGGTCACACCCAGAGATACTCAGGGGGTACTACTGACTCTGTACTCAGGAATTACCCCTGGCTGTGCTCAGGGGACCAATATGAGTTGCTGGAGATCAGACTGGGTCAGTCATGTGTGAAGCAAATGCCCTACCCACTGTACTATTCTCTGGCTCCCAAATCTATATTATAAACATTATAATTCCCACCAAAGGTCTAGTTTCTTTTTTTTTAAATTTTTAAAATTTTTTATTTTTACAATTACAAAGATATACAATTAAAAAGTTCATATTTGGGTCCTGGTCATACAGTGTTCCAGCACCCATCCCGCCACCAGTGCCCATCTCCCACCACCAACGTCCCGGTTCCCTCCCCCTCCCCAGCCCTGCTCCATGGCAGGTTCTTTATTTCTTTCCGTTTCTCTCTCTTTCTCTTTTCCTTCCCTCCAGACTATGGATTACAGAACATACATTAAAGGGCTGTCATGTGTATCTTTTGCCTCTATTTAATGCTCAGTTCTAGGTTGGCATTAGTACCCTCGACAATTGTTAGCACACTGTTCCATTTTCTGTCTTACCTAGCCTCTGACTCCCACACGTTTGTGATAATTTCCACCTTTGACCAGACCTCCTGATATATGTTTCACTTGCAAAGGTCTAGTTTCCACTAATAACCATTAAATTTACCAACTTTATTCATTGCCATCTTACCCTTTCCCTCTGGTAATTCTGGTTGTCAGAATCTAAGGGTTTGCTTTTTGTTTTATTAGTTTTCTTTCTTTATATTTCAGATTTGTAATTATACACATTTATCTTTCTTTGATCTATTTCACACAGCACCTCAAGCTTTATGTTCCTTACCATAGATGGTAAGGTTTCCTCTGTTTCATCATTGAGTAGTATTTCATTTTGTATTTCTAGCACATTCTCTTTATCCACTTATTCATCCATGGGCATTTAAATTATTTCCCATCTTGGCTGCTATGAATACTGCTGAAATAAATACAGAAGTGTGAAATCTTTTTAATTAGTGCTTTGATGTGCATTTGGGAGACCTCCCTATTTTGGGGGCCCCACAAGAACCACATCCCTGGTGCTAAGGACCATTTGGTGCCAGGGATTGAGTTTGGGGCCTCCACATGCAAAGCCGTGTGCTCTAGGCTTGAAGTCATCTCCTCAGTCCTCGTGTACCTTCTCTGTCCCTGGACATCTCACTCACCTTATCTTAGAAGGTTAGACAGGTCTTTAGTTTGTTTAAATTAAAGGTATTTGTTGGTGTTTTGGACTTTTCCATTTATCCCCCTCTTCCTCCTCCCTTTGCTTTGTTGCCTTTGCTCCTCTGTTTTGGATTTGCACAAGCATTGCCATGGTAAGTGCGTGCTAAGGGGGAGTGCTGACAAAGTCATGCTCCTGGCCATAACACACATATTTCAGTTGCATTTATTGCCAGGAGTTGCACACTTTAGTGTCAGTGCTCATACACAGAGTGAAATCATTGAGATTTCACTTTGTGTGGTATGGAGGTATGGGGAAGGCAGGGGTGGTGGGGTTTTGGTCCCAGACTGCACTTGGCACAT
The DNA here is from genome assembly GCA_021461705.1 of Cryptotis parvus. NCBI lineage: Eukaryota > Metazoa > Chordata > Mammalia > Eulipotyphla > Soricidae > Cryptotis > Cryptotis parvus. The sequence continues at coordinate 13,277 of JAJIBD010008865.1, forward strand.
TTTATTGTGCTTCGTGCAGCACTGGGGATCGAACTCAAAGCCTCACACTGACAGGGTCAGTGCTTTTAGTCCCAGAGACATCCTCTTAGTCTCTAGGTTCCCATTTCTTGATTACTAGGGCTCTTAGGAACTTGATACTTTATTTGATTTTACAATGCTAGTATCAGATGATATTAAAGGAAAATACTTTATAAGGAGAAATGCTGAGGTATAAACTCCTGGTGACTGTTATTGCTGTGTTTCTCTCTAATGATTAAGCCATCTAGATATGCGTTACCTGAATGGCTATTCTGCTGTTGTACTGCTGGGTTTTTATTCTTGCAAGTTCCAGAATGGCAGAAATAAACTCTTATCATTAAACTCTCATTCAAGTACCACAATATCAGTTAGTTCAAAGTTGTTTCATAAATCACTGTTTGATCTTAAATATACTTTCCACCAGGACAGGGTTGGGGGAGGAGAGGCATGGGTTAAATGGAAGCTGGTCAGACTCAGTCCTGTGTTGGCTCCCAAAAAGAGTGTGAACAAATAAATTCCTGGCATGTGACCCCTCCTTTCAGAAACAGCTATTTCCCCATCGTTGTGGCACACATAGACCTGCCTTGAGACCTGTCACTGGGCTTGTGTCTGTGTGGTTTAAGGAGAGCAGGAGCTCCAGTCCCAGCCCCCACCAGCAGCACGTCTGATGTGCTCACAGGCATGAGGCTGTTAGATAGAACTCAGGTTCTGCAGTATACACAGATGGAAGGCTGGACATTTGCTGTCTTTTGACTCGAGTCAATGATGGAGAAGGTATTTCCTCTGTAGAGCACAAAGAGAACCTGTGATTGGTGACACAGCCTCTTCACTAGCACCAGAAGTAAACTCTTCAGCTGAGCATTCAGCACCCCAAAACAGGCTTTCAAGTTCTCCCCCTCTCTTGCCCATTTCTCAGAGAGAAGGTCTGGGAAGACCCCACATGTCTACCAGCCCTTTGAACACCTCCATTATTTTCTGCTACTTACCTTAGGTCTCCCGGCATCCAAAATGCTTTATTTAGAGGTGACTACAAGAGTATGCCACCTGCACGGCAAGCCTGGCAAGCTGCTCGTGTTGTATTTGATATTCCAAATACCAGTAACATTTATATTAGGTCATTCCTATGACCTAATATAATGGTTTGAGGCTCTTTATGTTCCTATAGCAAGCGGATGCCTTTGGGTTCTACTAGCATGAGACAGGACATATGGAGATATTACTGGTGCCCGCTCTAGCAAATAGATGATGAACGGGAAGATAGTGTGATAGTGTGATAGTGTGATAGTGTGACCTTAGGTCTCAAGCTCTTCCCACCTCCTAATTCTTCCCATCAACTCTCAGTTTTTCCTACCGATCCTCTCACTGATAGCCATGACCCAGGTCCACCCCCATTCAGGGAAAGAGCGGCTGTGTGCAAAAGTCAGGCAGTCCTGGCCTCCCACCATGGTCACTGTCTGCCCTCAATCCCCCGTGAGTGATGCTGCATGTACTGTGAGAATCAGCCCCTGATGTATGCAATAGGTCTTAGTCACTCCCAGCAGGGCTGATGTGGACACTGAAGGAGTTCCTGTTCCATTGTCATGATGAACCCAGCCAGCTGCTAGAGACGGCCTGTCTGGGTTCAAATCCCCATGCCATTACTTATTAGCTCTGCAATTCTGTACTGATGATATTATATTTTGGTTTGAGTCACTTACTTGAATAAAAAGTAGGGCATTATTAATATCTGTCTCAGCATTGTCAGCCTTGTTTTCATATGCAAAATTCTCAAAAAATTATCTGGCAATATATCAACACTCAATACATTTGATCTTTTCTTTTCATGAACAAGAGAGTTCTTGCTTTGGCGCCTGACAGACATGAAGTTGCTCAGTAAAGAATTTCCTTTCATTCCCTTTTTCCACTCACTCCAAAGAGGATTAGGGGTGTCTGAGATTCTGGCATTAGGAACTTTTGATTTTGAGCCTGAAAATAATAAAGAAAACACTATAACAGGGAGGTAGTAACACTGTGTTGCTTGAATTCAGTGGCACATTATTTGGCTGTTCTAGGCCAGGAGCCACATAATAGTGGTCTTACCAGTTAAGAAAGCATGAGCTGTGATCCCAGCCTAACAGCTGGACTAATAATTGGACTAACAGACTAACAATATAGTGAAGATTCATTTATTTGGACTTTCCTTCACTTGCAGATTAGTTTCAGACCTGAATTGATCCTGAGGTGCTTTTGCACAAATGAGCAGGGTACAGTAGATGCTAAGATGGGCATAATGGAACTATAGGGGGAGGGGCGTGGCTATTTTCCATTTGGGTTGACTTACATACCACCTTAATGTCTAAACCAAAAATGCTCCAGTCTGTGAAGGGAGTAAGGGACAAGGAGGATAGAAAGGGCACGCAAAGGGCAGCACAGTTGGAAAAAGGCGTGCAAATTTGGGTCTGCGTGTCTTTCATTCATTGTCACCAAGTAATCACCATAGTGTAGTCCTTGCCAAGTGTTGGTTATAGAAGGAACATAAGATCTCATTTCTGCTCTCTAATGCAGGGCGAACAGTGAGGGGTCCAGGCTATGAGACTGCATGTCCTTTTTGTGTACTCCCTGCTCCCTCCTAAGACTGTCAGTCATCAAATCCAGTCACAGAGGTGATTCAGTGTTGATTGGATTACAGTCACCAAAGTATGGAAAGTGGAGAGTGGATGGATCATTGCGCAGAAAAACATACCAGAGCTTTGCCCCAGCCTATTCAACCTGTATATTCTATTATTGGTGGAAGTGTGTGTGTGTGGTGGGGGGAATGTCAGGATGGGGGGTTGAAGACAATTGTGTATGCTATTCACAGGTCTAAAGGGAGCTCATCTTATCTACTCATCTGCACTTGGCCTGTGGCCAAAAGAGAGACTCATCACTAATTCAATTCAATGCACCAGGTTCTGCAGAAGAACTTGGGAGTCACTGAAAAAAAAATCCAGCTTAGCCCCTATTCCGGATCATCAGAGGTCTTCTTGTAGAGTCATCATCACAAGTTTAAAAAACACATCAGAACTATAAGGAGAATCAGCAGCTCAAAAGAGCTAAGAATTCCTGAAATTTTTCTATTGTTTTACTAATAAAAAATTAATATATGATAAATAAGGAAATTGTAAGGGTCGCATTGATATTCTTAGAGGTATTTTAAAAATTGTTGCATCAATAAAATAAAAGAAGGCAGAAAAAATTGGGAGAAATGACACAATAGAAAAAAAAATTTTTTTAAGAAAATGTTGAAAGAAAAAAATCAACAGTGACAGGTAGCTTGGGTTGAAAACTGGGTTAGTGAATTAGAAGAGACTGTAGAGAAATAATCCAAGATATAGAATACCAAAAAAGAAGAGACAGAAATTTGAAGACATAGGATAGGAAGCATATAAAAACAAGCTAATGATGTCAAAATTCACAAAATAAGGATAGTAGAGTAGACAACATAATGAAGGGAGTCAAATTGTAGGAAAATATAATCAAAAGAATTCACCACAGCTTTAGGAATATGTAAATATGAATTGAAAGATACATCTGAAAGTTTGAAATGCTAACCAATAGAAATACCCTGCAATACTTAATAGAAGAAATAAAAGCAGCTACAAGAGATAAAGGATCACACTAATGATTTTTTTGTTTTGCTTTTTGTTTTTTGGGTCACACCCAGAAATGCTCAGGGATTACTCCTGGCTATGCACTCAGGAATCACTCCTGGCGGTGCTCAGGGGACCATATGGGATGACAGGGATTGAACCCGGGTTGGCGCGTGCAAGGCAAACACCATACCCACTGGACTATCACTCTGGCCCCCACACACTAATGATTTTTTTTTATCTGCAACAATATATCCTTAAATAAGAAGGACTATTAATAAAGTTTAAAGAGACCTTGCACATAACCCTTCAGATGATTTTTTTTTTGGGTTACACCGGTGATGTTCATGTGTTACTCTTGGCTTTGCATCCAGGAAGGATTATCTTTATGGAAAGCATAAGAAAGAAATAAACAACACAGACTAAATAAGGTATTCACAGAACACTTGGCTTTATCACTCCTTGCCTTGTAGCTTGCTCTTCCACCAACTCTGACAAAGAATTAGCCCAGATGTGCAATGAAGAGGACACTCTACAAAACACTGGCAAAACTCACAAAGCCTTGCTTGGTCTAATGCAGGGTGATGAGAACAGGCTCTGGGGAGAGGATTTCAAATCCTGGTCAGTTCGAATCCTGGTCAGAGGATTTCAAATCCTGGTCAGTTCGAACCTGAGCTTTTATCCTGTGTAGTGCTTGTTATCACTGAGAGTCAGGAGGAAATGACTAACTCCTTAACTCTTCTTATGTAACGAAGAAAATGGGTGCTACCAAGAAACAGGAATGAGAGTGTGATCTTATGAAGATTTGTGCTAGTGTTCAGGGCACACAGGGTTTTCTGGCAAAAAACCCTGAATTTTAGAGTCTGACTTAGATTCAGAAATAGGGAATTTTTCCACTTTTTTTTTCTAGGCTAGATTTCTTGAGAAAACTAAGCTCAGTAGTGTTGAATATATGTGTTTGCCTATCTGTCTGTCCATCCAGATCTGTGAAATGGACTAGATTCTAAGGACCTTGCAGGTGCAGAAGAGAGTAAAAAGAAAGCCATGGTCTGATTTTCTTGAGGACAGAAGCTCTAATTATAGGTGAGAAACAGAAGCTAGAAATAACAAATGATCTCTAAAGCAAAGCATCTGTATCTAACAAGTGCCAATGGGATGTTCTAGGTTTGCCCCATCAGGTCACCAATTACAACCCCTTAGGTATTGTTGAGCTTGATAAGTAGTAGACAGAGCCTGGATCTATGGATAGCAATAACCAGAGTCCCTCTGCTCTGCAATTGCCTCCTTTTGATCTCTCTTAATCCATTAGCTCAAGAGGCCAAGTTCAAGGTGATTTCAGGGGAAAGACTGTCCTCTTCAGAGACCCTGGGTCTCTCTTTGTGAAACAGATGAACCTGAAATCTGTTCCAACTCCCGCCAGGGACCAGGCAGACCACTCAGCCTCTGAAATGGGATGCAGACAAGTGTTTCTGATTCCACCTCATCCTTTCTTAGGAGTGCTATGGGGAAATGTTCATTGCTCCCCACATTTGCTTTGCACCTTAAATGATGCCTAGCCATGTCATCTAGCCTAGTGCATAAAAGATACACAATGAACCAAATTGCCATAATATAGAACAGTTCAAATTCAAGCCTCACTTTTCTTCTATTATCAGGATCTCATTGAGAAATAAAATGCCCTCTGCATGTATTATCACAAAGGAAGAAATGCTAACAATTTCTTCCTTGGCAATTTCTTTTGGTGCATTCTCTCAGCTAAGGAAGTCTCACTCAGGCATTTGATGACTGACTTGGTTTCTTTTTATTATCATGTCAGCCTTTATTATGGTCATGTCAGCCTTTATTCAAATGATTGAACACATCCTTACAGCTTCAAAATTAAATTCATCAAAGCCCCCCATCTCTCATGTGTTCCAGTTTTCTTCTCGAGACCCAGAGGTTCAACAGAACAAGGTGATACCTACAAAGGGAGAGAGTAGATTGATCAACTCAGTGGGGGGGGTGGGCGGATAACCACTGGCCTCAACCATGCCTACAAATCCTGTTACTGTCTGTCATGAGCCTTTGAATAAGTTGCCAAATTCACGAGAATCCATACTTTTCTACATATTTTTCTAACATTCCAGAAAACTGCTCCCAAGTGACTCCATATGATTATTGAGCTAAATTAAAATAATCTACAGAGGACATTAGAAAATCAAATGGACACAAAACTGAAGTATAATGTACTATGACATAGATTTCCTTTGTTCCAGGAAAGCCAATATGACTCAACATCAGGATATTTGTTAGTGTACTAATTTTACTAATATGTTGAAGAAGAAAAACCATATGACATTCCCCTTGAGCACTAAAATACATTGCAGAAAATTTGACATCATTTTAAAATTAAACGTTTTAGTAATTCCAAATGGGGAGGTTTGACAATGTAAAGACTGTGGGGAGGCAGTGGCAAGCATCACATTTCATGTTTGCTAGAAGCGACTAGTAAAGATAAGGGCAATCCAGGTCTCTTTCTCTCTCTGGACTTAATTGCAATGATACTGAAGTTTAGCTAAAACAATAGGCTGGGAGAAATAAGATGTACAAATGCTGAAAGGAAAGAGGAAATAGAGATAATTATTTGGACATGGTGGCAATGTGCGGCTGAATCAAGAAGATTGACTATTTCAAATTTTCAGTTGAATACTGGAGAGGTAGTACAGGATGTGGGGACTTGTCTTGCATTCAGCTGTAGCGAATGTGATCCTGGTTTGAACCCCTGATACCACTCATGATCCCCTGCACATCAGCAAGGATCTTTCCAGAGCCAGGAATAGCCTTGGAGCGCTTCCCAACACCCCCCAACCCCTCAATTTTGTTTTGTTTTTCAGTTGAGGTTCTGGATATAAATGAAAAACACAAATAAACATTATTGATATATATGTCCTTGCTAGTAATACCTAATTAAGCAACAAAGGCGAAAAGTTTCTAATTTTTCACATCTATTAAATATGTGAACTCTCTCTTCAAAGTTCTTTTCCAACTTTCCCTTATGGTACTTGTTGACTATCGGTCTCGTGCTGGTATTTAGTCTTAGATGGAGTTTACCACCCACTTTGGGCTGCATTCCCAAGCAACCCGACTCTGGGAAGACCAGGGCCCGGGCGCCGGGCCACGACCGGCCTCACGCTGTCCACGGTGTGAGCTGCTACCTGTTCTCACTGTGCCCAGCTGCTCATGAGGTGCCCAAGAGGGTTGGCAGGTTCTAGCCCTGGCCCGCCACCCCAGCAGAGCCTCACAACAAGCCAGACGACCCCCACTCCATGAGGACCTCCATTTTCCATATCCAGACTTCCCCCTGTCAGAACTCCACCCAGCAGACCAGCCAATCACAGCTCAGCTCATTGAGATCCACCCTGCTGCAGTCCTTTTTATCTGGCCCAGATATGGTGATCCAGAGACAGACATGGGGCAGAGATGCTACTGGCTCTCACTGTGCCCAGCCCTCATGAGGTGCCCGGGAGGGATGGCAGGTTCTAGTCCTGGCCCACCACCCCAGCAGAGCCTCACAACAAGCCAGATGACCCCCACTCCATGAGGACCTCCATTTTACACATCCGGACTTCCCCCTTGTCAGAACTCCACCCAGCAGACCAGCCTATCACAGCCTGGCTCACTGCGGCTGCAAGCGGCTGCGTGGTTCATCAATAAATGCTGGATTTTGAGATGACTACAAGAGTATGCTACCCGCATGGCAGAGCCTGGCAAGCTACCCATGTTGTATTTGATATGCCAAATACCAGTAACAATTATAGACCTCATTCCCATCACCTGATGGAATGGTTTGAGGCTCTTTATGTTCCTGGAGCAAGCAGATGCCCTTGGGCTCTACTTGCATGAGATAGGTCATATGGAGATGTTACTGGTGCCCGCTCGAGCAAATCGATGATGAACGGGAAGACAGTGATACAGTGACAGTGATTAAATATGTCAATCACATAACCTGTGTAAACACAGGTTACATTGATAGATAATCTTAATATAAATATTCTAATGGGATTTTGTGTATGTGTAAAAGTCAGGTAATTTTATTCTAGAATGACTCAGTAAGAATAAACAAACTCCCATAAGAGTCAATAAACTCCCAAATAAGTCAAGAAACTGAGTAAAAAAAATAAAAAAGGAACACTTACATAACCAAATACTAGCACAGCCTAGAAATGATAAAGATCCAAGCAATATGAAACTGGACTCATGCCAGTATAAAAGTGACATCTCAAGTTAAAGCTGGCCACAAGGGACTTAAATGATGCTGTCATTTCACTATCTATAAAGAAAAAACAAACAGGGGCCAAAGCAATAGTACAGCAGGTAGGGTATTTGTCTTGCACACCGCTGACCCAGATTCAACCCCCAATGTCCTCGATGGCAGCTGAGCATTGCCAGGAGTGATCTCTGAGCACAGATTCAGAAGTAAGCTCTGAGCACTCCTCAATCAACTAAACAAAAAAGTATCTGAACAAAATATTGAAGACTTTTTCTTATACCCTTGGTAGAGTGGACACTTTTCAAAATTAAGATATATCAAAATTCCTCATATGTTACAAAGGTCTGACAGATTTGGCTTGATTGAAAGTGTGAATATTTATGGAAAAAATGATGCCATACATAGAGGTAAAAAGTTGAGGAGTGGGAAACCACAGAAAAATTTGTAACTTGTATAACGGAGAAAGAATTTCTATGTAGGGTACAAAAGATTCTCATTACTCTTTTGTAACAGTGCCAACAGCCTGATAGAAAATGATCAAAAAAAAAAAAAGAAAATGATCAAGGGGTATTGAGGGCCAAGAAGCTGGTTCAAAGGACTGGAGTGCATGGTTAGCATGTAGGAGGCCTGGATTCAACTCCTAGCACTGCATGTTCCCCTGAGCACCACGAGGAGGGACTCCTGAGCACTAAACTGGGAGAAGCCCTCTGAACACCACCAGCTGTGGCCCCACAACAGAAAGGAAAGGGAGGGAAAAGGAAGAAGGTACCGAATTGCTTCCCTAAGGAAAATCTTGCTGACGAAACAGATAAATCTCCAAATATGCAAAATCTGAACAGAAATCTGTTAGTTCCCTTTTGAGTTGTAACTTTGGGGCCCGTACTTTTGCCTTTCGTCTTTAAAGATGAAGCTTTAGACTGCCAGCTGCAGAGTGACAGGCTCTAAATGGTGCTTTTATTTCACAAGAGAGAAATAAAATTCAAAAAAGAAAAGCACACCTATAGAAAAGGCAAGGCAATTTCAAACAGGCGAAGTACCAACAGAGGGGAACTTTAAGGTGACCAGCAGAAGTCTCTCAGAGAAGGTCACGTATGAATTGAGACTTTTGATGAGTAGTAGGACTCACTCATGGAGGAATTTGAGGGAGTCTTATTTTAAGTAGAGGAAAGAAAAAACAGAACTTGGAGGTTGGAATTGACTGTTTTCTTGAGACACACAGAGAAGGTAATTTTGGAGCAGCAGGCGAAAAAAAACCATCCAAAATGGGGGCCAGGGTCCAGAGAACGGCTCAGAGAAAAGGTGCCTGGCTTGTAAGGCCTTGAGTTTGATCCCTGGTGGCTACCACATGTACCAAGCATGGCCCTGGTGGACTCCGGAACCACTGGCCATCTCTGGAACCACTGGCACCACAACAGACCATGCAGTCTCCAGCAAGCACTGAAACTAAAGATGAACTGGGATGGGAGTGTGACCCCTCTCTTCCCCCACCCCTGTGAACCCCTTTCCAACCCCCCAGTGTAAGTTGTGCAAGAACCACAATTAATATGTGCAACCTCCTGGGCAAGCAGTGCAACCAGGCGTGTGCATGAACCTTGTGATCATAACAGGGAAGGGAAAGGGACACATTATAAGAGGAAATGGTGCTTGGGGGACTGGGGTGGTAGTACAGTGGGTAGGTAGCTTGTTTTGTATGTGGCCAACCCAGGCTCAATCCTCAGCATCCCATATGTCCCCGAGCACTACCAGGAGTGATTCCTGAGTGCAGATTTAGGAGTAAACACTGAGCATAAGTGGTGTGACCCCAAAACCCAAAATGGAAAAAAAATAAAAGAAAAAAAAACAACATTTGATAGTACTGGAAGTACTTGCCATAGCAATCAGAGAAGAAAAAGGACACTGAGGGCATCAAGATAGGCAAGGAAGAAGTCAAGCTATCACTATTTGCAGATGACATGATATTATACCTAGAGAACCCTACTCTCTCTACCAGAAAGCTCCTAGAAACAATTGATACCTGTCGGGGAACACCGCCGGGGTCCCCGACAGTGTCAGGACAGAGGTTGTCTTCTACCTCCGAGCACGCAGGGGAGAACAGATGAAAACTCACGAGTTCGGTGCAGTTCCAAAAATGGCTTTTAATAGTACAAAAGCTCTTCCACAGCACTCCAATATAATGAAAAAACTTTAGCTCTGGTCCGAACTTAGACCATACAAAAGAGCCTAAGTTTCCCACCAAAGAGAGAGAGGATCTCACCCAAGCTGAGTCCTACCCAGAAGAAAGAGCAAAAGGCCAAAAGCCAAAAGCCAAAAGCCGCAGGAGCCAAAAGCTAAAGGCTGAGGAACCAAAAGGCAAAAGGTGAAATGGCCTCAAGTCAGCCCCCTTATATACACCAAAGTAATCCAATCGGGAGGGGCATGTCAACAAAGAACTCTAAACAGAGTGTAGTGCCACACCTTATTGCAGGTATAAACAAAGGTTATGCCAAGGACTAAGGAGATTATCTCTTATGTAAAACACTGAGAGAGAGGGGTCTGATATAAAGTAATGCATCTTAACTTCATGAGCTTCATGTAATCTAGATGGTACCCACAAGGTCCTTCTTATTATTATCTCACCAGGGTGATTCTGAGTATCTTGTTCTCGTGTACTGAAAGGGTCACTCTCGCCTGCTTAGAGCAAACTAGTATGATCCTTCCTATAGTCTTCCTATAGTCTCAGCGTAGCCAGGGTGGTAGTCTCCTGGTAAATTCTAACTGTCCCATGCTGGGTGCAGTGGGTATAAAGAGGAGCTGTGCCCAATCTATAAAACATAGAAGTCTTAGTAGATGTATAAGTCAGAAGTTATTCAATCAAGGTGACTTCTGCAACTGCCACACCCTCTAGCAGTGTTTACATAGAAGAGAAGTCTCATTAGAATGAACCTTGACTTAAGTAGATTAAGCTGTGAGTGGGCAAAACAACAAAACTCCCAGAATAGATAAACCTGTCCTCCAACAGATACCTATAGTAGAGTGGCAGGGTACAAAATCAATACCCAAAAGCCAGTGGCTTTCCTATATACAAATAACAAAAGAGAAGAAAGGGATATTAAGAAAACAATCCCATTCACAATTGTGCCACAGAAAATCAAATACCTAGGATTCAGTTTGATGAAGAATGTAAAGGACCTCTACAAAGAGAACTACAAAACGTTACTACAAGAAATAAAAGAGGACACAAAGAAATGGAAACTCATTCCCTGCTCATGGATTGGGAGAATCAACATTGTCAAATGGTAATACTCCCTAGAGCTTTATACAGATTCAATGCCATCCTTATAAGAATACCCATGGCATACTTCAAAGAAATTGACCAAACACTCCTGAAATTTGTATGAAATAGTAAATGCCCAAGGATAGCTAAAACAATACTTGGGAAAAAGAAGATGGGAGGTATTACCTTTCCCAGATTCAAACTCTACTACAAAGCAGTAGTAATTAAAACAGCATAGTATTGGAATAAAAATAGACTTGTGGACCTATGGAACAGAGTTGAGTATCCTGACAACCAGGTTCAAATGCATGATCATTTAATCTTTGATAAAGGAGTGAAAAGTATGAATTGGAGCAAGAAAAGCCTCTTCAACAAGTGGTGCTGGGAAAACATTATTTTTTACATTTTCTACATGTAAAAAAAATAAACTTGGACCTCTATCTAACACTATGCACAAAAATCAGATCAAAATGGATTAATCTCAATATCAGACCTGAATCCATAAAATAAATCGAAGAAAATATAGGAAAAATCCTCAACGACATTGAAACTAAAGGCACCTTCAAAGATGAAACACCACTAACAAAGCAACTAGAAGCAAAGATAAACATATGGGACTACATGAAACTAAAAAGCTTCTTCACCACAAAAGAAACTGACCAAAATACACAGACAGTCCACAGAATGGGAAAGAATATTCACCCAATACCCATCATATAAGGGGTCAATATCCAGGATATATCAGGCACTGGTAGAACTTTACAAGAAGAAAATAGCCAACCTCATCAAAAAATGGGGAAAAGAAATGAACAAAAACTTCAACAAGGAAGAAATTTGAATGGCCAAAAGACATATGAAAAAATTCTCATCATTACTAATCATCAGAGAGATGCAAATCAAAACAACAATGAAATATCATCTCACACCACAGAGACTGGAGCATATCCAAAAAAACAAGAATGACAAGTGCTGGTGTGAATGCAGGGGAAAGGGGACTCTCATCCATTGTTGGTGGGAATGTCGACTGGTACAGCCTTTTTGGAAAACAATATGGACATTCCTCCAAAGACTAGAAATTGAGCTCCCATTTGACCCAGTCATACCACTCCTGGGAATGTACCCTGGGAAGCCAAAAAACACACAGAAGAAACGCCATCTGCACTTTTATTTTCATAGCAGCACTATTCACAATAGCCAGAATCTGGAAACAACCAGTGTGTCCTAGAAAGCTTCTTGGCTAAAAAAACTTTTGGTACATCTACACAATGGAATACTATGCAGCTGTTAGGAAAAATGAAGTCATGAAATTTCATTTCATAAAAGTCATGAAATGAGGTTATGAAATATAAATGGATGGACATGTAGAGGATCATACTGAGTGAAATTAGCCAGAAGGGAAAAACAGATATAGAATGAACACATTTATTTTCATGATAAAAATATATATGTATATATACATATTATATATACATACTATATATATATATATATATATATATATATATATATATATATATATATATATAGTCCACAGTTCATACCACAGGGGTATGAACTGCTTAAAGCTTAAGTTATACATATATATATAACTATACATATACATATATATATATGTATAGTATGATACCAATGTCCAAAGTCTGGCAAAACATGGATCAGGAAGTCTTTTCAAAGGTGGACTCTACCACAAACGAGTGGGAGTCAGAGGTTAGGTAAGACAGAGAAGGGAACAGTGTGCTAATATTTGTTGAAAGGGATAATACCAGCCTAGAACTGAGCATTGAACATAAGCGAAAAAAAAATACACATGATAATCTCTAAATGTATGTATTGAAATCCACAATGTGTAAGTGAAGGAAGAGAGAAAGAGAGTGAGAGCGAGAGAGATAAGAGATAAGAACCTGTCGAGGAAGTAGCATAGGGGAGTGGGGAGGGAATTGGGGACGTTGGTGGTGGAAAATGGGCGCTGGTGGAGGGATGGGTGCTGGAACACTGTATGACCGAAACCCAAACATGAAAATCTTTGTAATTAAATATCTTATGGTGGTGTTGGATGACAATCTAGCTTATCTGGGAGCTTTGTTGTTTTGCCCACTCACAGCTTAATCTATTTAAGTCAAGGTTCATTCAAATGAGACCTCTCTTCTATGTAAACACTGCTAGAGGGTGTGGCAGTTACAGAAGTCACCTTGATTGAATAACTTCTGACTTATACATCTACTAAGACTTCTATGTTTTCTAGATTGGGCATAGCTCCTCTTTATGCCCACTGCACCCAGCGTGGGACAGTTAGAATTTACCAGGAGACTACCACCCTGGCTACGCTGAGACTATAGGAAGACTATAGGAAGGATCATACTAGTTTGCTTTAAGCAGGAGAGTGTGACCCTTTCAGTACACGAGAACAAGATACTCAGAATCACCCTGGTGCAGATAATAATAAAGACCTTGTGGGTACCATCTAGATTACATGAAGCTCATGAAATTAAGATGTATTACTTTATATCAGCCCCCTCTCTCCAGTGTTTTACATAAGAGATAATCTCAGGATTAGTCCTTGGTGTAACCTTTTTTAATACCTGCAATAGGGTGTGGCACTGCTCTTTTACACTCTGTTTAGGGTTCTTTGTTGACATGACCCTGTCACAAATCGGATTACTTTTGGTATATATATATATATATATATATATATATGGGGACTGACTTGAGGCCCCTTCGCCTTTATTTTTTATATATATTTTATTATTTTTTTCTTACTCAAAATCTTTGATTTTTTAAAAAAATTATTTTTACAATTACAAAGATATACAATTAAAAAGTTCATATTTGGGTTTTGGTCATACAGTGCCCCAGTACCCATCCCTCCACCAGTGCCCATCTCCCACCACCAACGTCCCCGGTTCCCTCCTCCCTCCCCCAGCCCCTCCTCCACGGCAGGTTCTTTATTTCTTTCCTCTTCTCTCTCTTTCTCTTTTCCCTCCCTTCCAGACTATGGATTACAGAACATACATTAAAGGGTTGTCATGTGTATCTTTTTGCCTCTATTTAATGCTCAGTTCTAGAGTACCCTCGACATTTGTTAACACACTGTTCCATTTTCTGTCTTACCTAGCCTCTGACTCCCACACGTTTGTGATAATTTCCACCTTTGACAAGACCTCCTGATATATGTTTCACTTGACCTTGGATATTGGTATCATAATATGTATATATATTTATGTTATGCAAATAAATGCAGTCATTCTGTATCTGTCTCTCTCCTTCTGGCTAATTTCACTCAACATAATCTTCTCCATGTCCATCCATTTATAGGCAAATTTTATAACTTCATTTTTCCTAACAGCTGCATAGTATTCCATTGTGTAGATATACCAAAGCTTCTTTATCCAGTCATCGATTTTCGGGCACTCTGGTTGCTTCCAGATTCTGGCTATTGTGAATAATGCTGCTATGAACATAAAAGTAGGGATGGTGTTTCCGCTGTGTATTTTTGGTTCCCCAGAGTAGATTCCCAGGAGTGGTATGGCTGGGTCAAATGGGAGTTCAATTTCTAGTCTTTGGAGGAAAGTCCATATTGTTTTCCAGAAAGGCTGTACCAGCCGGCATTCCCACCAACAATGGATGAGTGTCCCCTTCTCCCCACATCCACGCCAGCACTTGTTGTTCTTGCTCTTTTGAATATGTGCCAGTCTCTGTGGTGTAAAGTGGTATCTCATTGTTGTTTTGATTTGCATCTCTCTGATGATTAGTGATGATGAGCATTTTTTCATATGTTTTTTGGCCATTCAAATTTCTTCCTTGCTGAAGTTTCTGTTCATTTCTTCTCCCCATTTTTTGATGGGGTTGTTTGTTTTCTTCTTGTAAAGTTCTACCAGTGCCTGATATATCCTGGATATTAACCCCTTATCAGATGGGTATTGGGTGAATATTCTTTCCCATTCTGTACTCTGCTTTTGTATCTTAGTCACTGTTTCTTTTGAGGTGCAGAAACTTTTTTAGTTTCAAGTAGTCCCATATGTTTATCTTTTCTTCTAGTTGCTCCCTTCGCCTTTTAGCTTTCTGCTTTTGGCTCCTCAGCTTTCGACTTTTTGGCTCCTGTGGCTTTTGGCTCCTCGGCTTTTTGCTCTTTGGCCTTTTGCTCCTTCTTCTGGGTAGGACTCATCTCGGGTGAGATCCTCTCTCTCTTATAGAGAGAAGATCTCACCTCTCTCTCGGGGAGACTTAGGCTCTTTTGTATGGTCTAAGTTCGGACCAGAGCTAGAGTTTGCTCATTATATTGGAGTGCTGTGGAAGAGCTTTTGTACTATTAAAAGCCTTTTTTGGAGCTACACTAGACTTGTGAGTTTTCATCTGTTCCCCAGCGCCCTCGGAGGTAGAAGAGAACATCTGTTCTGACACTGTCGGGGACCCCCGTGGTGTCTCCGACACGGTGATATAATAAAATATTAAAAAAAAAGAAACAGCATTTAGGTTGTTTCCAAGTTTGTTTTATTTGGGTCCACACCCAGTGGTGCTCAGGGGTGACTCCTGGATTTGAACTCAGGAATCACTCCTACTGGGTGGTGCTTGGTGGATCATATGAGATGCTGGGGTTGGAACCCAGGTTGGCTGCATGCAAGGCAAGTGCCTTATCCACTGTATTATCTCTTGACCCCTATTTCCAGATTTTGACTATTGTGAATAGTTAACAGTAAGAAAAGATAAATTAATGAAAACTGCTGCTGTGTGTTTGGATCTGAAGAGTATCAGGCTGAAAGACGTTATTCAGAGAGAAGACATACAGAACGCATTTCTCTCATGCGTGAGATATGAAGAATCAAGAAGGGGAATTACCAGTGGCCAAAGGCATTAGGAATGAAGAGCAGGAGAACATGTGCAGTAGGGAGTTTACCACTGGGGTAAAGGGCGGGGTGTGGATAGGTCAGGAAGAGAAACTATAACGGTGGTGGACAGAAACAGTGCCTGTCATAAAGCAGGCTTGTAGAGGCTGGGGCAAAGGGTAACTGAGGACATTTGTGGAGGGAAGCGGACACTCGTGAAGGGATTGGTATTGTTGGAACATTGCACACCTGAAACTCAGATATAAATGATTTTGTTACTTTGTCACCACAATGATACAAAAGTTTAAAAAATGGCGGGAAATGTGCACTGGTGGAAGGATGGGTGCTTGTACATTCCATGACTGAAACCTAATCATGAACAGTTTTGTAATTCTACATCTCAAGGTGGTATAATAAAAAATAAAAAAACAACAAAAAAGATGAAAATTTAAAAAATGAAAAGAAAACAGAAAAGAAATAGGGATAGCTGAGTCACTTATCCCCTGGTATTCGAGGCAGAACAAGTGGGCGTGGTTTTAATTTTTATTAATATTATTATTTTTTGGTTTTTGCTTTTTTGGGTCACACCCAGCAATGCTCAGGGGTTACTCCTGGCTCTGCACTCAGGAATTACACCTGACAATGCTCAGGGGACCATGTGGAATGCTGGGGATCGAACCCAGGTCAGCCGCATGCAAGGCAAACGCCTTACCTGCTGTGCTATGGCTCCGGCCCTGGGCATGGTTTTTATACCATGTGCAAGGAGGAACCAAGGTGTTGCAGTTTCAGTGCAATAATGTGCCTGAACCACACCGTCTCAGTCTATGGGAAGAAGAAAAGAAAACTAAGGGCCTTGCAGACAGATTTGGAAGTGCTCTCTGGAGGCCTTTTGAACCAGTTTGTGTTAGTTCTCCACCTCCTCCTTAGGGCTTTTGCTGACTGAAATCATTTCACAAGATTTCAGCGAAGCAGAGTGTGTAAATGTTATGCAGAATGAATTACAGGTCTGCAGACATTCATTTCATTACCCTGGATTCTATTAGCAAAGTTCACTTTATAGAGTCATCAAAACTGATTTATTTAATGTTAGTTCCTTTAGAAATGTTTCAAATCTTGTGAATTGCAAGTGTCTGTAGAACTGCTAAAGAGTCGGTGGTTAGGAGATGTCTCTATATCTTGCACGTGTTTATGGGCCATATCCTACAGTGCTCAGACTTTACTCTGAATCTGTGCTCAGAAATCACTCCTGGTGGTGCTTAGGAAATACCACACAATGCTGTGGACCAAACCCAGATTGCCTTCGTAAGGCAAGTAAGTGCTTACCCCCTATATTACCTCTCTGGCTTAGGAGACCTATTTTGGTGCCTTTCAATTGCTATTAAATGCAAACCATTTGATGTAGCACTGAACATAGCGCTTGACTCTGAACCCATCTTCAGCACTGATGAGGGAAAAGAAAAATCAGTTTTTGTTCTCAGTCCCCAGGATGGGTGTGGACATGCTCCAGGAGACAGAGCTGTATCCTTAACACCTATGGCAATGCTTGGTCCTTAATGGGCACTCAGAGCCTTCTCCTTACCAAGTAGGTAAATGACATTTTCTGTCCTTTCACCAAGCTTGATGGACCTCACCTATGAGACTCTTGCTCTGAAAACATTTCAGCAGAAAAGTGGACCCCTGTGTCCTAGGTGTGTGCAAGGGCAAGGCCATGGGCACACAGACACCTACCTGATCTGGCACTGCCCAAACCCCCTAACCTTGCCTCCAGCAAGGCCTGGCCTCCCTCTGCCTACCTCACTGTGGGTCTCATTAACTCCATTTCCTCTGCAGGCTCTGGCTCAGACATCAGATGAGCCAAGTGTCACAGCAAGGCCCAGGGGAGAAAAGAGCACAACATGTGGGGAGATGGGAGCCTCTGCCGAGGAGTCCCCCCCCCCGCCACTGACGGCTCCTTCTAGCCTCTCCTTTGTCCAGGTAGGCAGAAGGGGCAGCTTGGAAGGAGCTGGGAGGAGCTGAACCCATGAGAGGTGAAAGAGCTCAGCTCTCCCATTTGGGGTAAGACCAAACTAGACTCTAATCTCAGCCATCCCGACCCTGTAGGGCTTTCAAAGAAACATTTTGAAACAGGGGCTTTCACCCCAGTTTTCCTTGTCTGTGAACTGGGCCTCCTTGTAATGGTTAACACCTCATCAGTTTGTCGTGGCTGGGCCGGGGTGGAGCATGTGGCTCTGTGCCTCACCTGGGGTGGAGAGCGGGCGTGGGAGCTACAGGCCAGTCTGAAGCTGAGCCGCAGGATAGCTCACGCTGCATCTGCCGCAGTCACTGGGTTGGGACCTCTGGCCACCATCTGTGACACTTGATTTGGGATCCTCCCACCCCCCACAAAACCACGGGCCAGCTGGAGCTCATTTGCTCAGGGAAGGATTCTTGGGCAGAGCTCTCATGTAGGTTCTGGAGCAGAAATTCCCACTTTTTCCTCACTGTGGCCCGTGTCCTCACCTCCCTGTCCCTCCCCACACCCCATCTGACCAATTGACCTCCTAATCTCATTACACGGCCCCCCATTTTTGCTACTTTCACCTGTGGCCACCATGAAATATCCTGGGGACCCAGAGGGGAGACATAAGGACCCTAGTTGAGAAATGCTGGGCTAGATGAAGAGAGCCAGCAGGTCCAAGGAGGGCAGCGGGAGGGGAAGCAGGTATGCTGGAGGTGGGGCTCTGCCTGTGCCCTGCAAGAGGGCAGATGACCCAAATGGCTGGAGATCCAAGCTGCTCTCTGATGAAGTGTTTTAGGGAAAATTGCTGAACGCAGTCAGGGAAAAAGCAAGGAAGGAGCACATTACGGAGACAGGAAAAGCTGTTGCAAAGGTCCAGAGGGAAGCAATTATGTTGTGTATTTGTGTGTGTGTGTGTGTGTGTGTGTGTGTGTTGAGCACAGAGTAGCCATGGTGTTTAGTTATAGAAGGCAATCCTTTTTTCTTAAATTAAGTTTTCAATTAAATCGCCATTGAGATACACAGTTACAAAGTTGTTCACAATTGGGTTCCAGTCATATAATGCTTCAATATCTGTCCCTTCACCAGTGTCCATTTCCCACACCAATGTCCCTGGCTCTCTCCTTCCACCTCCCCACCACCAGCGTGCCGCATGGCAGGCACTTTTCTCTCTAGAAGGAAATCCTTGGCTTTTTTTTTTTTTTTTTGTCCTCAGACAGGTGTTTGAATCAGTTAGGGCCAGTGTTTCAGGAATCTAAGACAGCCCAAAAAATGAATTATGGTTTCATTCTGGAAGCCCACAGGCTATTGTTATGAGAAACATGCAAGTCCCTTTTCTCCTGCTGAGCTCCAGGAGTCTCCTCCGAGAGGCAAGGTCAGGAGAGATGTCAGCGACCAGACTGGAAGATGCATGAAGTCCCAGGAGGGGCTGCCTTGAGGCCACCATCCATGAGACAGAAAACAGAGGTGACCCTCAAGTTGAAAGGCTTGAACCTGGCTGAGTGATTGATTACCAGGACATTGCCCTGATTTTGTTCTCTAATTACGGTGTTTATTTGATGCATCATATTGGGCCTGAAACCCTTAATACCAGCCGGTGATGTTCATTGTTACAATGTCCTAATTAAGCTTTGATTTATATGCTAATTTTATTCCAAGTGTGCTCAAAAGGGGAAAGTTATTAGACTTTATTTTGAGATTACATTTTAATCCTGGGGTTTGCTGGGCAAGCTCTGTGTTCATTCTGTCGGCTTTTGTTTCCAAGATGTTGGTGGCAATTGTGAATATTTCCTTAGAGGGGGCGATGATGAAGTGGTATGGAGATGCTGAGAGTCGGTGGGGCTTCTGCTAATTGGAATTACGAACCTCTTGCCTTCATCTTGACAGGTTTGCAAGGAGGCTTGCTTTGATCGCCCAGCTGTTTAGGAGGGAGCTCTGGGGACACAGAGCTAAATAGTAAACACAGATAGTAACATTTAGAAGGCCATTGCATGAGGGAGTCATTGGATTTTAGAATATGATTGGAAATTGGGCTTTACCACAGGAGTTTTTGAAATTTGTAAGGATCATGCAGACACCAAGAAGGGAAGCAGTTGGAGTTCACTATAGAAAAAATGAGCGTGTGTATATGTGCGTGTGCATATGCACGTTTGACCATTTATCCTATGTAGATGTCAGGAGGTTTGCCTATTCTAGTAATTAAAAAAGAAACAATTTTTCTCAAGCCTTAGGAGGTTCATGCAGCTTCATAAATATCCAAGTACCCAAAGTACTGTAGAAGTTGTTATCGATACCTACACATAATTATTTTCAAGGGGAAGATTCTGGTATTTACTTCAGATTTTTAGGAGGAGTATCCTGAATGTAGCCCAATGGCATCTGATGCCATTGGGCTACATTGGCACGTGATAGGGTCCAATGGAAATGTTACTGGCGCCCGCTCGAGCAAATCGATGAATAATAGGATTTAAGTAATCAAGTGATCCTGAATATTCTAAAATGTTAAGAACCATAGGATTGGGAAGCATTAGATGAGGATCTGGAAGTTAACCAGCTAGGGTTGGTGCTATAGCCTGGAAACACCCAGTTATCCAATCTTACCCTGTCCTTATCATTCACATCTGTTTTGTTCCAGTGCAGGATGATTGCTTGATTGAGAGTCCAGGGACAAGTTGAATTGAAAAGGTGCTTACCTGAGGGGATGCTTGCCTGGTGTTGCTGATAGGGGGAAGGACTCAATCTTTTTTGCTCTGAGTCATGTGAAAGTCATTTTGTCTCAACCCCTGAGTTGCTTTCACAATAGATGATGATTGCTGAGTTATGGCCGAGACATCTAATATTCAAAATCAAAATCATCTGTAACCTACATGCCTCTGGGTCACAGTGGAGGTGCTCTGGGGTCCATATACTGTTCCAGGCATCTCTGTGCAAGGCAATTTGGTGCCTTAACCCCTGAACACTCACTCAGGTTCCTTCTCTTCTTTTTTTGGGACTACACCATGATGGCTCTTTGGGGGAAAGAAGCAGGGCCAGAAAGCAAACCCAGGGCCTCACACATGCAAATGCACTACTATAGACTCACAGCCCGGTGCACCCCATCCCCCCTTTTGTTGGAGGGGACACCCAGTGGTGCTTAATGATCATAAGGGTAAACATCCCACCTTTATCTCCCAACTCCCTTTTCCTTCTTTTCCATTTTTTTTCTTTTTGGGTCACACCAGCAATGCTCAGGGTTTACTCCTGGCAGTGCTCAGGGACCATATGGGATGTCAGAGATATTTTCTGGTAGTATCAAGTCAGTTGATACAAGAGAATCCCACCCGCATGGCAGAGCCTGGCAAGCTACCCGTGTCATACCAGTAACCTACATGCCACTTCAGTTGATGGTCCTTCATGGAGATCCTCTGTCTTTCTTATTAGGTAAGCTGTCTTTAAGCTCCCTCACATCTCCAATCAATGACGAGTGTAAGAAAATTCATATTCAGAAGCACAATTATTTCATATTCTTCCATTGGGATAGAGTCTGAGGTTCATTTGACACCCCACTACCACTCCTAAATCTACTCTGAAGAAATGAACTTAGGAATTCTCATTCAAAAAGAATCTTAGCAGCTAATATTAGTCAAGCAATTATGTGATAAGCATTTTAACTGACTTTATCTCATCTATTTCTCCCCTAATGTAAGACCTTGTTATTGTCCCCATATTTAGATGAAGAGACTGAGGATCAAAGAGGTTAAGGGCTGCGTTGTGTGGGGGGGTCACATATCTAATGCACTTAGCCTGGATCTGCTGCCAGGGTTGAAGTTCATGGCCTTGTCTGCTATGCTCAATTGTCTCCTGCCTGCTATATTGCTTCTTAGGCATCTTCAATTTTTTTTTTTGGCAGAGTTCATTCATCTGTAGGGTACTATGCATTTGGGATTCTCTTTCTAAGACAGAAATAAAGATGAGTGTATGGAAGATCCAGGCCATTCTCTAGTCTAAATACAGAAGTGACTCCCCACCCCACCAAATTGGACCAACTGCCCTAATTTGCAGCGACCCTTGGCTCTGCCCCCCAACTCAGCATTCTGTAATGAAAGTCTTCTATCTGACCTAGTTGAATCATGGCATGGCCCGGGAAAGTTCTAACACTTGCTGCTGATGCTTATATATTAGCACCTCTGCTATTCTTTGCTGCTTGCTTGTATTTTTAACTTGACACCTTGGGTTCTGTCAGTTTTTTCATAATGTGAAAATGCCCTTGTTCACTTCCTGCTGCTTCAGAGAAGGGGATGTACCACTCCCCCACAGATGTGGGCCCTGCAATGGCATTGATTTCTGCTTTCTTAAGACTCTGAGATGACCCTGAAAACTTTCCTTTAAAAACCATATTCTTTTAAAATAGATTTTACTTTTATTATTTTTAATAGATTTTAAAGTATCACTTGTTACCTGCTTACCCCATCATGAAGAATTCAGTTTTCCTGTTCTTTGTCTTGGTCCAAGTGTCTGTCGTTTGACTCAGTCATGGTTATGGCATGCTTTCATGTTATGCTTCAAGTTAATGCCAAGAGCAAGAAGTTCACTATTTATCTAAGTGCACAAAGATGGCTGTTCGGTTTTTCTGTAACTTGAAGTTTAAGCTTTAAGCCTTATACTTGATGGCTAAAACCAGGAAACTCAAACATAAGACTTCACCTACTTTAATCAAGTCCATGAAAACTTCATTATCTAAATGTGCCTTGACCCCAGTTGGATAAATTCAGTTGATTTAGTATATTTAACCTCCCTTCCCACCTCCTGGAGTTTGTGATCCACAGGCCCCATGTGTCATTAAAACCCCACTTGGGGTTTTAGAGTCAAAATCTAGTCCAGTTAGGAAAGCAGAAGCTGAATGTAGTACAAGGGCTTGGGTATATGGATTTGGGAAGGACCAAGACACCAAACAGGCGACACTGATCAGAAGCAGGGGGGACAGTGTTCTCACAGGACTGGAAGGACAAAGGGAGATGGTGGGGTTCTAGATCCCAGAAGCCAGGATACTCTAGCTAGAATCACAGACAGACCTGTAGGACTGCAGAGCAAGGGCCTTTACCCAGGAGCAAGATTCAAAGGAGAAACCACGACAGGGTGAGAAAAACTTCCTAGGAGGTTGACAGAAAGAACTGTCCTGGCTTCTCTCCTATTCAGCCAAGCAGTCTTCCCCAGTTCCTTTCATTGGCCAACCCCATTAGCAAAGGAATCTGGGAAATGTGATTCTCTGTGAAAGAGAGCCCAGATGGGGAACTGAAGGCAGGGGTCTGGGAACAATGTCCCTGCTCCCACCTGATAAGAGTGAGCCCTCTCTGATCTTAGGTAGCCGCTGCACCCATGCTTGCTCATAGTGTCCTAGAGGCATGTGTGGCTTCTGGTCAATGCAGACACTTCTTGTCCTCTACCCAAGATGCCTTCAGATCTTTTGGATCCCTCTCAGTCCTTCTGAGCCCTTCTTAAGGGCTATGGCAAATTTGGAATATTTCAGCATGCTTTGGAGAGGGGAAAGGGCACTTTTAAGGAGAACCAAGAGGCTACCCCAGACTTGCTCTATGGAGAGCAGCCCCGCCACCATTCCAGCCCACTGTGAGTGACCATGCTGGGCAGGCACAAAGGCCATGCTCCACTGTGAGTGACCATGCTGGGTGGGTATAAAGGCCTTATGGGATGACAATTCCCCTTTCAGAGGTTGGCCTGGGGATGAAAAGAGGGAAGGGATAGTGTGGGTAATGGCAGGGCCTTCTTTCTCAGTGCTTTCCTGTTTCTATACTTAGGAAATAGATATTTTAGCAAATATATCCAAGTTGTTATTCAACAACACTTATACAGATAAACATGAGAGAATGAATGATCTCTCATTCATGTAACCATTCCCTCACTGCATATTTGGATGGGTTTAAATAGTTGCTAACTGATGATGAGTTGTTTAGGAAGTGGCAGAAACCTAGCTGGCCTTGTGCCTTCATCCACTGTGGACACTTTTGAATCAACACAAAAGGAGCTTGGGCACCTTTTGCTCAAGGCTAAAAGCTCTGCTCCTTGGTTGACATTTTGTACTTCCTTTTCTTACTTCCTACACTTGGCTTTGTATCTGTAACACTCCAGATCCCGATTAGAGATTTGACTCTTCGTTCTTAATGCTGGTCCCCATTTCCTGCTATCCTTTACTTTCTCTCATTCTGGGTTTCTTCCTTAGAGGGAGCCTTTAATGGGGTAAGAGGTCGTCTTAGTGCTAAGGTCTTTGTCACAAACTTAAGTTAAAAGTTATATCTCCACAGTATATATTTTTTCTTTTAAATTTTTAAAAATTTTTTATTATACCATTATGAGATATACAGTTACAAAAGTGTTCATATTTGGGTTTCAATCATACAGTGTTCCAGCACCCATCCCTCCACCAGTGCCCATTTCCCTCTACCAATGTCCCATGATTTCTCCCCTCCTCCAGCCTGCACCTATGGCAGGCAATTTTCATTTCTCTCTCTCTCTCTCTCTCTCTCTCTCTCTCTTCCTTCTTTTACACATTGTGGCTTGCAATACATACAGTTAGAGGTTATCATGTATATCCTTTTGCCTACTTTCAATGCTCAGTTCTATGCTGGTATTATAATTTACAATAATTATTAGTACACTGTTCCTTTCTCTGTATTGCCTAACCTCTGACTCCTACACATTTGTGTAAGTTCTTCCCACTGACAAGACCTCCTGATCTATGTTTTGTCTGGCCTTGGATATTGGTATCATGGTATTTTTTATATCCTGCAAATAAATGCAGTTATTCTATATCTGTTCTTTTCCCTCTGGCTAATTTCACTCAGCATGATACTCTCCATGTCCCTCCATTTAGAGGCAAATTTCATAACTTTGTTTTTCCTAACAGCTGCGTAGTATTCCATTGTGTAGATGTACGACAGTTTCTTTATCCAGTCATCAGTTCTCGGGCACTCTGGTTGTTTCCAGATTCTGGCTATTGTGAATAGTGCTGCTATGAACATAAAAGTGCAGATGGTGTTTTTGCTGTGTGGTTTTGGCTTCCCAGGGTATAGTCCCAGGAGTGATATGGCTGGTCACCCCTCGAGGTGTTGCAGGTGTGGCTGTGGTGCCAGTTGCATTGGCAGGTGGCAGACAGGAGACAGGCTTGTCTACACCCCAGGGCTCTGCCTTGTGGGCCCTGGATGGTTGATGGTCTGACATAGAAAAAGATGGGGGTGAACCCAGAGCCACGGCAGAGCTACCCATGGTGTATTTGATATGCCAAAACCAGTAACAATAATGGACCTCATTTCCAACGAATGGGGACATTACTGGTCCCCGCTCGAGCAAATCGATGAACAATGGGAAGACAAGTGACAAGTGACAAGTGGTATGGCTGGGACAAATGGGAGCTCCATTTCTAGTCTTTGGAGGAATATCCATATTGTTTTCCAAAAAGGCTGTACCAGTCAACATTCCCACCAACAATGGATGAGAGTCCCTTTCTCTCCACATCCACACCAGCATTTGTTGTCCTTGCTCTTTTGGATATGTGCCTGTCTCTTCCACAGTATATTTTTAAAGTTTTGTTTAATTTTAGACATTTAACAAAAAGGAATATCTGTTTAATAGTGGAGACATAACAATACCAGAGGGAAAAATAGCAAAAAAACCAAACAACAACAAAAAAGAGAATTGGAGTTCTCTCACTCAGAGAAGACGAGCACACATTTCCCAAGGACAAGCACTTTGGAGATATGGTTCTTTTCTACCATATACCTGCAGTCCAGACATGTAGCATGTGCCATGGAAATACTGCTAAGAGTATTGCCTGTCATCTACATTTTCTCATCTACATTTATATAGATGGGATCATGCTCTACCTCCTGTTTTGGAAGCCACTTTGTAGAGGTAGCAAGAGGTCATTTACATTTTCCCAAATCAATACCCACTTTCTGTGTTATTTTAATAGGAGAATGTTATTAAGTTATAAAAAGTAAGCCACAATTTATTTAGCTTCTACCTTAATGTTTGATATTTAAGTGTTTTTTTAAAATTGTTTAATGCTTTCAAGCAACTTAACACACACACACACATACAGTTGTCTACCCAAACCATGTACATGCATTTTGTGGTTTTGATTTATTCTGCCTTTTAATATGTATGCACAAACCTAGTCCAATGAGTCAAAGTAGTGAGTCCATTCCAGGAAATAAGGATTCTGTCCATTATTTACTTTGCCACCAAGGTTCACGTTTAGAAGAATGGCCAGAATGGAGTAGACTCTATGGATTTTTGTTGAGGTTGTTTCCTCATATCCTCATCAATACTGTTTATTATTACTTCATAAGGGTTTTTTTCAGTCTAATGGTGACCTCCACAATCCCCATATTAAAAATCCTGGGCTCCTTCCACCTGCTAGCCCTCAATGCTTTGTTAGTCTAAACACTTAAAAATAATTCTCAGAGTCTAAGCTTATCAGAAGGGTCTTCAGGTGCCTAAATGGAACTGGACTCTCTGGATTATGGACTATGCCCAGACTCAGGGCACTCTATATCCTGCCCCCAGGGAGGTTGCGGAAGGCAACGAGACTCGGGGGCACCTCTCACAGGCTGAGGCATTTCTCCACTAAGGATTCCCCTTCGATATGCTGTACAAAGGTAACCAACTGATCTGGAGGGAACACATTCCTGATTTCCTCTAAGGATTCAGAATCCAGGTGTCCATCAGGCAACCCCAGGAAAGAAGACAAACAACAGCATCTGACATCTGGGTGTGACTTTTCCAGGCTTGAAGGAAGCCTGAAGAAGGGCACATGTCTGAGTAGGCCCAGGGCTATGTGCTGCTACAAGTTCATGTGTACATATATGATGGGGACCAGTAGGAGAGAGAGACAGAGAGACAGGAGAGAGAGAAAGAGAGAGAGAGTTGCCAGGAACCTATCCAAAAAGAACTAGTAGAACTTTCTTTTTGTGTGTCTTTTCTCGGTCTGCTGGGCTCAGAGTCATCAGTTCTCCTGCTGGTAACACCAGGAGATGAAAGATGCAGGCCACTTTCATCTAATGCCACGAGGAATAAAACCAAAAAGATCTAATGGGCCCTTATTCAATAGAGAAACCAGACTCTGGACAGGCAAATACTTCCAAGGCACTAAGCAGACTAGCCCGGCCAGGGCCCTCCTGGGGAAGGGCATGATGCACACATGGAAAGCCAGGGTGCGTTAGCCTCATCATCAAATCCCAAGGCCTTCCCTTTGAAGAACTGGGAGAAACAAAATGTCAATGGACAGTCACACACCCAATAAACACGTGATTCAGTTATGGAGGAAATGGATGTTGTCTTTCTGAGTTCAGCACACTCTTCTCTTCTCTGAACAGGGAGAGGTTCAAATGCACAGGACCCAGGATGCCCCACACTCTCTGGGTGGCCAACTGCCACGTTTCTCCCATTGATTGACGCCATGCCTTCACTTCTTGGGCCTTTGCATTGCTGCAGCGTTTAGTTCCAGGTCTGCACTCAGCCCTGAACTGGTCATGTCTCTCCACCTTCTCCCGCAGAAACCCTCTAGCAGCTCCCCGAGCCTTAAGGAGGAAGCATGACTCTTGAGGTTGCCCGCCTGGCCACCCCTAGCTGCTGCTTCCTCTTATGTCTCCAGGACTTTGGACAGATTTCTCTGGACCACAGCTCTTGCCTCTTCATCTTCTCACTTGCTCTTCACTCCCTGTGAATCTCATTTTTTTAATTTATCAGTGCCTCCTGCTCAAGATGGCACACTGGTTGTTCTATAAACTGTGAAGTTACTCAGGGATCTTAGGAACTGCTTTGTAGATGAGAAATGAGGTTCAAAGAAGTGAGAGTTCATTATTTTTCTTTTTTGGATCTTCTGGGGATCAAACCCAGGGTCTCATATATACAAGGAAAGTACTCTACTGCTAAACAACATCCCTGATCAAGAAGTTTGGTTTTATTATTATTTTTGCCTTTGTTTTATGTTTTGGGGTCGTAGTCTTGGCTCTGTACTCATGGATCATTCCCGGCAGTACTCAGGAGATTATATCTGATGCTGGGAACCTGCTGGGAACCAGGTCAGCTAAAGCAAGCTAAACACCTTAACCCCTGTATTGTCTCCATGGTACCTAGCTCCAGAAATTCTTAGCTGGTCGGAGTGATAGTATAGCATGTAGGACACTTGCCCTGCAGGTGGCCAACCCAGGTTCAATCCCTGACATTCTGTATGGTTCCCTGAGCCTGCCAGGAGCAACTCCTGAATACTGCTGGGATTAGCCCGAAAACCAAAAAGAAAAAAAAAGAGAAATTTTTACCCTACCTCATAGAAATAGTAAATAGAAGATCTGGTGCTTAAGCAGGCAGGGAGTATGTCTCTTTCATCTTTACGGGACAGGATCAGTAGCAGCTTCAGCAGCAATTCTGGTAGCAGTGGCAGTGACAATATGTGTTCTCAACATCCACATTCAAGGTTCCTTAATGGAATGTGGGCTCTAGAATCTAGAGAGGATTTCAGTAATGCTTAAGACTGGGCCCTCCAAGGCCACCCTACTTGATTTTGAATTCCAGCTGTACCCTTACTAGCTGGGTGACCTTGGAAAGGTTAATCACCCTCTCTAGACTCTTCTACTTTCCTGAAAAATGGGAATAATAACAGGGTCTAAGTTTGGTGTGCTGAATGCATGCTGTGAATGAAGGAGGCTGGTGTTCAATGGGTAGAAAAACATGGTCTTCTGAGCACTGTGAGGAACAACCTTAGGTACAGAGCTGAAATAACTCCCAAACAGGGCTAGTATGTGTCTCCACCATCCACAGGTTCTATTTTATGGGTTCATTGTGAAGATTATATTATTTGTACAATTCAGAACACTGTCTGGAATGAGTGGCAAGAGGAGCCCGGTAAGATTTCCACAGGATGCTAACTGTGCCATGCAGCAACCCTCAAACAAGACTGAGCCCACCAGACTCATCAGCATAGCTCTGATGTTCCTGCCTTGATGAGCCACAGTCACCAGCCCTCGAGGTCCTAAAGACAGGCATTGACCAAAGGAGACAGGAGCTCTGGTGTTGGCCTTGCATGGAGAGAGGAGCTGGGACCGTCTGACTCACCTCCTTATAACTGAACTGCACTGACCGTGTTAGCAGTGGAAGCTGAGGCTGGAAGGGCATCTGCGTGGGGGAGACAACAGCAAACTGAGGACCTAGGGACTCGATGTGTAAATAGCAGAGAAATTTCACTGGGTGGAACAGATGTTCTAAGAAAACTTTAAATCACAAGAGCCAGAGAGAGTGGGTGTTTCCTCAAGTCTCTGAGATTCCTGCTGATTCTCCTGCCCACTTTGATGCCTCCCTTTCCAAATTAGATTCTAAATCAGTGCTCTTAGCTTGAAGGCACCATCACATCTCGTCTAACCATATAACTATTCTCTCTGCTTCCCCTCCTACTCACTTCGATCCAGTCGCCACAAAGCAACCTTCGTTCTGAAAATGTTTTTTTCTTAAATCCTCCTGAGGCTTCCTGTTGCATAGGTACAAATTTCTCCAGCCTGATCTCATAACATTTTCCTTGTTATTCACCACCCATATGTGTATTTCGAAGACTACAGGTTCACTGTGAACCCAGGACCTTTACATTTGTTGTTTTTATGGTCTGCGTGATTCTTTCCTTCCACTTTCACTTGGCTGGTTTCTTCAGGTCTCATCTGAACTTCATCTCTTCAGAGATACCCTGCCTGGTCATCTGTAAGCTGCCACTCTGCTCAGCCTGGGTCAGTCCTGTTCTGATTATTGAGTTTATGTCAGTCAATGCTATTTAAAACAATTTCCATTTGTACTTGTTTGAAGGACATGGACAATGATTAGGACATTCATTCTCAAGGGAAGAAAATCGAGGTTCATAATGAGATCACAGGCAGTGCTCTTGGGGGGTCTTAGGGCAACCCTTGGCAATATCTGGCCAACTGGAATGGACAGGCTCAGTGATATGGTGCTGTTTGGGCCTGATGGTGCTGGGGAACCACCAGGGTGACACCTGATAGTGCTCAGGGGACCATGCAGTAGTGGGATGGGAACTCTGGTTCCTGTAAGACATATGTAAGGCCTCTGACCATTGAGGAATCTCCCCAGCTCTCCAAGGGAAGGAAACTTGCCTTTTGTTCTCCCTGTGGCTTTTATACTAGGAAGTATAATAATGTGTGCATAGTGTAGACTAGGTATCCATTAAATAGTCCCTGAATTTATTTTAAAATTCTAGTTCCCACCTCATTTCTCAGTGCATTTATGTCCCCTCTTTTCCCGAGGTATCTTGAAAACCAAGTGGCCACTGAAATAATCATGGATCTTGGCTCTTGCTGCCCACTCCACCTCCCTCGGAGGCTGTGCTCTCAGCACATGTCACTGTCTCCCACTCCTCCACAGCCTGGCTGAGGTGCTCATACCCACAGTGGGTGTTTCCCCCACAGGCTGGTTTTTATAGTGTCCTCCCATGCTTGCAGAAGTGCCAGCCACAGGGGCTGGCAAACCAGTCAGCCCACCTCCAGTTCCACCCATTGCCAGCTGACAACATACCCCTGCTCCAAAGTCTATTTAGACCATGAGGCACTGTTTCATCACTGTGTCAGGTGAATGTGCTCCTGCATGCTGAGTGTAGGAAGAGGAGAGAAAAGCTTGGGGAAAATCTGTGGGGACAGGGGGACTGGGTGGCAGGAGGGTGAGAGCCAGAATCTCCCTTGACCCCCCCATTCTATTGTCTAGAGAGTGACAGGACACCCCCTAGGTCACGCTCCAAGGGGAGTGTAGGGGATGACTGCACCCCATGAGGAGGATGGGCTGTTCAAACAAAGGGAAGCATGGGTAGGAGGTGATGCTCTTCATACATCAACTTCTAACTTCACTGTCACCAGGCATTTCATTTTCAAGAGTGAAACTTTGGCTACTGTGCTTCAAAGATGCAAAATAGGAATCTTAGTTCATAGGTTCACCAGAAAGGCATGGTTACAAAACCACGGGGTAGATCTAGCCAGTTGTCCGACTATACCTCCTGAAGGACAGAGGGCATATCTGGCTTACTCTCCAGTGCTTCTCCACTTCCGGGACAATTACGGTGATGAAATGAACACTTAATCCTTTCTTTGAGAACTTACTACATGACTACATCTATACCAAATGTTAAGAGTGATCCAAAAGATGTAAATAATGCTTAGTGTCTCTTATCATTTGGTTGTAGAAGACCTGTGCTTACCAGCTCTGAGACCAAAGCAAAGTTACTCCATACCGCTGAGTCTGTTTTTGCCCATTTATTTCCTTCAAAAACAAAAATAAAAATAGCATTAACTTCAGAAATAGTATTAATCTGTGAAGCTAGAATGAAGTTATGTTTAAAGCAATAAACATATTTTAGAGCCTATCAATATACTTGTAGTTAATAATTCTATTAATACCCAGAAGGCACTATTTTGACCAAAAAGCATTCTAAGTGGTCTTGTATCTGCCCACTATATTTAGCCAATTTGCTTCAAAATCTTTCAAGCACACTTCCCTGCCTTCTCAGACCTTTTTTTGAATTTGAAGTCAGTGTTGTGATGGATCCATGTAATCTAATGGAAAGGTGAAAGGTATAAGATGGATTGTCCACTCTCTAACTGGTCCCAAGGTGCTCAAGCCTTTGTTTTATTTTTCATAGGTTTAGTGGTTTCTCCTCTCCTGACAGAATTCTCTCTTCTGACAGCTGTCAGTTTTTAAAACTGGCAGGGATAAATGTCTTCTCTCTTATTTGTTTGGGCACCAAGTAACCAGTTTCATGAAAAGTGTAAGTAAACAAGAGTATACAGGCTTTGAACAAGAAAAAAATATATACATATATACATAATTTTTCCCAAACCCTCTGTAGTCACATTTGACTTCTCAGAGATCTTCTGATTCTTGGAATGTTCACATCAAGCGTGTTCTGCATGCACAATCTTTCTTTGCACTTAGTCAAGTCAGTGGATTAAATAAATGAAGGAACATGGAAAAAAGTATATCAATATAACATGCCATAAATTAAAGGCATTTCTAAGAAGGAAAAAGATGAGGTGATGGAGGATGGGATGAAGGTAATTTGGCATGTTGGAAGAGACAACTAGAGCTACATTTTCTAAGAAAGGGAAGGTGGTAAGCAAGGATAGAGCTGCGATGATACACAGTTACAGAAACGGAAAGGAGTTGACACATTCCCTGTCACACCTATCTCCATAGCAGATGTGAACAAGGTGTTTCTAAAAGATTCAATTTTCTACCATCCCTCCCTCCCTCCCTCCCTTTCCCCTCCCTCCCTCCCTCCCTCCCTCCTTCCACCCATCCAAACTTTTACTGATCATCCATTGAACCTACACCTGGTTCTTTCCCAGACTTAAGGGATGGGAAAAGATTCAAGAGCTGATTCCAGCCTTGAGGGAGTTCACTTTGTAATTCAAAGTAAAATGAAGAACAAACAAACAAAAATGCCTAGACATGATACATGATTTGTTCCCATTAACCACCAAATCTCTTAGAAAGCTAGAGATTCATTGGAAATCCATTGCTGTTCTAGATGCTAAGTATTCTTCAACTGTATACCCACTTGTCTTCAACTCTGTTGCTACTATCCTGGGCTGGTGGGATAGCAGCTTGCATTGCATGTGGTTGCTTCCTGGGCAATTTCCCTACTTCTGATCTTGTAATCTCTTCATGATATAGTCAAAGCTATCTATGAAGTCATATCAGATAACAAAAATAGCAACTGGTAGCACTTAGAATCAAATCAAGTCTTCTTTGATTAGATTCAAAGACTTGATATAGCTTGATTTTGTCTACACTTCAAATCCCAAACTCTGGCCCCTTTCTGTCATCATGTTTCAATCTCACTGACCTGAGTGCTCCAGACTTATTCAGCTTTCTGCTGTGTGCCCCCTGGTCTTTGCACAAGTAGCTGCCTCTGTGTAAGATGGTCTTCCTCTTCACCCTTGCCAGGGGGTCACCTACTTGTCATTCAGAGGCTCCTTTTAGTTTCTTATTCTCAAAGAAGTCTCCTACAGATTACCCTGCTAAAAGTGGTCACTTAGTTACTTGTTAACAATCTATAATTTTTATGTCCTATAACTCTTTAATTATTCTCTCAAATTATTTTTAAATGTTGTTGTTTTCAATTTTCTCCACGATTACCATGAGAGCAGGTGCCTCCCCTGCTCTGTTCACTGTTGTATCTCAGAATGTTATTAGGCAATAAAATGTGTTGCAGAATTCAGTGAATGACCAATGAATAGTTAGGATGATAAATGGGGAAAGATGATTACGGGGTCCCAGGAAGATCACTAATGCAGTAAATCCCTGCCCAGCATTTGAGAGCCCTGAGTTCCATAACCAGCACTGTATTTGCCCTATACCTCCAGCACTGCCAGGTGTGGCCACAGGGACCTAGAGTACAATCTGACTGCAAGCTGAATATAGTCCTGATGGCCTGTGAGTGCTATGGGTTCAAGTACTACCACTGGCTTACTGGGACTACTGGCCTCCCTGGGTCAGGTTCTGCTAGTTTATGGCCCATTAGGGCAGGGGTGGCAGGGGAGAGAGAGAGAGACAGAGGAGACAGACAGACAGACAGAGACAGTTATGATGTGGCAGGGCATGAGTACCTAAGGCAATGGGATTCTGAGAGGAAACAGTCTTCTGCCAAGGACTTCGGGGAATATTTGTAGGGTTGGGTCTCCAGAGTTAGTGATAGGCTAATAATCCAAAAAGAGAAGGTAGAAAGGGACACGGCTTATCTTCTCACCTCTTATGACTTGATCTTAAGTTCAATTAAAAGTAGAGGTGAGAGAAGAGCATTTCTGTGTGCTCGGTGCAGCTCTCCAGGGTCCTGCACAGGGAAGATGGTTCTGAGGTTACCAAACCTCGCCTGCTTATCTGAGGCCTAAGACCAGAGATACTTTTGGCTTCATATCTTGCAAGATTTCCCAAAATATTACTATTAATTTATGGGAAGCAAAACCCTGCTTAACAGAATTCTGTATCTGTGAATGAGGGCTCTAGACCCCTTGCATGGAGGCAAGGAAACAGGCTCAAGGTCACTGGCTTGGGGAATCAGAGGCTAAACTTAGGAAACTCCTTTGTGCTCCTTTTCCTGACAGATAGCTGACTGCCTGAGCAGTTCAAAGGTCTTTTCACTATTTGCCACTACAGATTGACCCCAACCGGATCTAAAGGGCAATAAGATTCTTGCAGGGGGTGTGGGGAACATTTCAGAGGCACACCTGGCTGTGCTCAAGGGTTATCTCTGACTCTGTACTCAGGGATCACCCCTGTTGGTGTTCAGGGGACCATAAGTGGTGCTGGGGATTGAGCCTGGGTTGGTCTCATGCAAGGCAAATACCCTACACATTGTACTATTTATCTGGCCCCTCTTTTATGAGAATTTTAATTAAATTTCAGTGGTTACCAGAAACCTGTTTGGTGCTTGTGCTGAGATACTCTGACATAAAAACTGGTACTGACATCCAAGCATTTGTGAGGCCACAAGGAAGGTAAGTAGGCACAAAATGAAATAAAAGAAAACGCTTCTCTTCCAGAGGGCAGAGTGGAATTAGCTTTAGTCCCCAAGACTGGTAGTTATCATCCTTGGAATACCTGGGTGTTTTGATGACTGTGAAATGGACTTAATGTTTTTTTCAGATAATTAGGGTGAT
The DNA here is from genome assembly GCA_021461705.1 of Cryptotis parvus. NCBI lineage: Eukaryota > Metazoa > Chordata > Mammalia > Eulipotyphla > Soricidae > Cryptotis > Cryptotis parvus. Next base: position 47,918 of record JAJIBD010008865.1, read on the forward strand.
TTGGGGTTAGGCTATAAGATGGGGGTAATGTTTTAGATAATGAATAAACATTTACAACCCTGTTAAGGTATTGATTCATTAACAATGACCAATAAAGAACTAATATTTATGATAATGAATAAATGACAATAGATCATTTTATATGTGATTTTTTAAAAAAAAGTACATGGTTAATTAATGCCCCAAGTGGCTTTATAGGTAGCAATAAGAAATAAGTGCTCACTACTGCAACTCTCACTTGAAATATGAATGTATGTGTTCGTGTGAGAGAGCAAATGAGGGATGTAGAGAAAGGCAGGAGGAACAGGTGAAAGGGAAACAGTGATGTGGTTGTTATCAGGATCTTTATAGGATTGGCTCTTTCCTAGACCCTTGTGTCCAGGTGGTGGTTGGAACAGAAGCCAGAGTGGTTTTTCTGGAAAATAGGAGATATTTTGAGAAATGCGCTGCAAGATGCCCATTTATAGTAGATTAAAGATTTGGGCATAGATTGGGGATGGATTGAAACCATCTGTGAAACAGCCAATGCCCACCTGGACCAGATTTGGGAAACACACACACACACACACACACCCACCCACACACACCACCCCCCACCCCCACATAGAGTAGTTTCATAGGCAGGCTACAAATCTAGCCACCTGGTTGATTTTAGATTCTCCTGGCAACTCCCCACTGATTCTGAGAAGAGCTTGTATTATTCAGGGTATTCTGGAGAAATAGAGCCAAAAGGACATATATAGTCTTGGCTGGTATGATTGGGGAACTGGCAAGTCTGAAATCTGCAGGACAGCCTGGCAGGCTGGCAGACTGGAAAATCAAGAAGGAGCAGACAGTCAAAGGCAAAATTTCTTCTACCTGGCAGAACCTCAGTATTTTCTCTTAAATTAAGACCTTCAGCTGACTGGGTGAGGCCCATCAGTAGTCCTGAGGGCAATCTGGTCAACTCAGAATTTGTCAATTTAAATGTTAATTATACCTGAAAGATCAGCTGCATAATACCAGCTAGATTGGTATTTTACTAAAATTGACTGCCATAGCCTGGGCAAGTTGACACATAAAATTTCTTGTTATGGGAGTAATCTGGTCCTATTGTGAACGTCTTTCTCTTCTGTGAGGTGTATTATTGCTTACAGGTCTGTGTTCATCCACAGTTACATCTGATATTCACAACATTTCTGTCTTTTCATCTTTTCTTATGGCCATATAGTACTCCATTGTGTTTATAAGCTTCTTTATCCATTCATCTGTTGTTGTACACTTGGGTTGATTTCATATCCTGGCTGTTGCACTAAGTTCTGCACTGAACATCTATGTTCACACACCATTTTGTGTGTGAACATAGATGTGCACACACCATTTTGTGTGTGAACATAGATGTGCACACACCATTTTGAATGCATGTTTGATTTTCTTTGGATAGATGATAAGAAATAGAATCACTGGGTTATACAAGAGCTCAATTCTTGGTTTTCGTTAATTTTTTTGTGGTTAATTTTTTAAAGGAATGTTTATTGAGACATCGTGATTTACAAAGTTGTTCATTATAGAGTTGTTACTGGCATACATGTTCTAACACCAATCCCATCACCTATATCCCTTCCCTCCACCAATATCCCCAGGGGCCCACCCACCTCCAGAATGCCCTCTTGGCAGTCATATAACAAATTTATTTCATGTTACTTGGTCCGTAAAATTTAAAGGAATGACAAATAGAATTTTCAGAAAAAAATCAACAAAAGTCAATATGCTACGATTAATTGCTGTTTTTAAACTTTCTTAATCTAGTAGAAGACACCATATGCATTATTAATGAGTGCGATACTCAAGGATATGTATACTCTTGTCTTTTAGGAAAGCTCTTTTATTTTTTATTTATTTATTTATTTATTTTTGCTTTTTGGGTCACACCCGGCAATGCTCAGGGGTTTCTCCTGGCTCTGCACTCAGGAATTACTCCTGGTGGTGCTCGGGGACCATATGGGATGCCAGGGATCGAACCTGGGCCGACATGGGCCGGCTGCATGCAAGGCAAATGCCCTACCCACTGGGCTATCGCCCGGCCCCCAGGAAAGCTCTTTTAATACTTCTTGCAAAACCAGTTTCAAGGCTATGATTTCCCTAAGTTGTGTGTCCGTGAAGTTCCGTATAGTTTCTTCAAATATGAATGATAATCTAGCTGTATAGTATATTCTTGGTGAGGTGTTTATTTCATTGAGTTTGTATACTATACCCTTTCATGTTCTTCTGGCTAATAGGCTGATTTGATAGATTTGATGTACATCTTAGGGGCCTTACTATGCATGTAAAATTCCTTTTCTGATCTTGCTGCTTTCAATATTCTGTCTCTATCTTTGGATCTTGTCATTTTGAGTATAATGTGTCTTGGAGTTTTCTTAATCAGGTCTATTTTCACTGGGACCCTTTGAACCTCTTGGATCTCAGTGCCTATAATCTACAATTCTGGAAAGTTCCTTTAACTTTTGTTTCTTCATCATATTTGCCTTCCTGTTCTTCATGAACTCCAGTGACTCTTCTAGTGTTTCTCTGGAACCCATCCCTTAGTTCTCTAGTACATTATTCATTTCTTTTCAGATTGTTTTTCACCTTCTGCTGTTTCCCAGTGGTTTTGCCTGATCTTGGCACTCCTCAGCTTCTGTTACTCTACTGTTTTAGAGCTTCTATTAACATTTTAGAATCACCTACCCTGTTCTTCATTTCTGCCATTTCTGACTGTAGTTGTTTTTTTATATTTGACTCTTGTACTTTCTGTGCCTTGCTGACTACCTGTTCTACTATTTCTTTGAGCTCATTGAACATTCTCATCTCAGTGTCATAAAGACATTGTGTGTGGATTTACAGGTGCTGTTTATATCCTTAGTGATGTTGTTTTTGTTCAGTGAGCTTGGTGGGATTCTTCATGGTTTCCCTACAGTGTTTTTGTTCTCTCTCTCTCTCTGTGTATGTGTGTGTGTGTGTGTGTGTGTGTGTGTGTGTGTGTGTGTGTGGTGAATCTTTGTAGTTAACCCCCTAGAAGATGCTGGGGGTATAAGCTAGATGTTGCTTTGTATTCTCTATCAGGTCTTACAGAATGATAAAAAAAATAACCGTGAGCAGTATATAATTGTTTGGGTCACACCCAACAATGCTCAGGAATCACTCCTGGCCATGCTCAGGGGGCCAAATGGAAGGCTGAGGGATCAAGCCCGGGTCGATCATGTGCAAGGCAAATGCCTTACCCGCTGTGCTATCACTCCAGCCAGCCTGTAATTTGTTAACTAGATCTGAACAAGTAAGCAACCATGCACTTCAGGATCTGTGGTGTTGACTCTTAATATGGCGCAGGCGTGGAGGCTGTTGGGCTCTCACCAAGGAGGGAAGGGCTCTGCCTTCCTTTCTGGAATTGGCCCAGTGGTTTCAGCTGGAGCCGAGCCTCACCTGGAATGAATGGTGGCACAGCAAGCGGAAGGTCAGGAAGAGTTGTGGTGTGGATCTATTCCTAGTTTTTAAAAGCCTCTAAACTGTTTTCCATAGAGCTTGAACCAGACAACATTCCCTCTAGCAGTGAAAAAGATTCCTTTCCACCATACCCCCACAAGTTCACAATTATTTTTTTTTGAGGGGGAGGACACTTGAAAGGACTTATTCCTGGCTCTGTGCTCAGGGGTCACTCCTGGCAGGACAAAGGACCATATTCAGTGTTGGGAACCCCTGTTGACAATGTGCTGGACAAGCACCTGACCTCCTGTGCTATCTCTCCAGTTCACACTCTTCATGTTTATGTGTGAATCTGGGGCTCTGAGATACCTCTTTACAGAGAACTGGTAAATAAGACCACTTCATGAAAATAGGCAGAGGCGCAGCACAATCCTCTGGAGTTTCAGACCATAACATAGCATGAGGGCAAGCCAAAGTACTGGCTAACAAGAGTCACCTGGACACTTCTAGTTTCTGGAGGCAGCTGGCCAGTCTCGTCTTAGCCAGTAGAGCAAAAAATGGATCTTGTTATAGAGGCAAGTTTCAGCTCAGTGTTCCCACCCCAAGCTCTGAAAGAGGGAAGCACTGCCTTGGGAGAATGTGAGCACCCCACTGGGAAAGATGATCGCAAGGCTGGGCAGCGCTCAGATAGAAGCCTGTCCAGCTAATAAGTGATAATACCAGCCTAGAACTGAGCATTGAATACAGGCAATAAGATACACATGATAACCTCTAAGTGTATGTATTGTAATCCATAGTATGTAAAAGGAGGAATAGAGAAAGAGAGAAAGAGAGAAAAGAGATAAAGAACCTGCCAAAGAGGCAGGCTAGGGGAGGGGGAATCGGGAACACTGGTAGTGGGAAATGGGCACTGGTGGAGGAATAGGTGCTGGAACACTGTAAGACCGAAACCCAAACATGAACTTCTTTGTAGTTGTATGTCTCACGGTGGTGTAATAAAAATACATGTATAAAAAGAAGCAATCCAGATAGTGCTGGTAAGGTGGTCTGTAGCTCACCTCTTCAAAATAAATGCTTTCATGCTTCTCAGACTTGAATATAAAAAATGCAGGAAAAGTAAAAGAAAATGAAGCCTGCTCAACGATTTTCTAGATTTCTAGAATTTGTCAAAAAGTAATGGAGGTGCTCTGGGGTCATCATGTAATTCAGGTTCTCCAGAGATGCTGTGGGCCTCCCCCTTCATTTGTCCAGTGGAAGAAGGGACCCGACGACTCGCTCTGAACACACACACACACACACACACACACACACACACACACACACACACATACACACACCTCCAGTGGTACACGCCCTGGAGTGCTAGCATCTCCGGAGACAAGACTCCTGCCTCCCACTCTGGTCCCCTAGCCTGGGAAAGGGCTTCGGACCCTGGAAGGGAACCGGGATGACGAGGTCGTCCATTGGCTGCGAGGCGCCATGTGAACGATACTGGTTGGCTGGCAGGAAGGAGGAGGAGGCGGTTTCCCGGGTAACGGGAGGGCAAGGAGCGGCAGCGGCTGAGGAGCGCGGGCCGGAGCGCAGAGCAAGACCAGCTGGAGGCGGCGGCTTAACTAAGCCGCGTGGGCGCAGGTAGGAGCCCCCTTGGGGCTGCCTCCTTGGGGAAGACTTTACCCGGCTGCCTGGCACCCGGATCAGCCGGGAGAAAGCTCTGCCCCGCAGCGGGACAGGCAGGGGGGAGAGGACTTGGGGATGCTCCGTGCTGGGCTCCGGGGGCTGGGGTAGGGCGGGGACAGCCTGCTGGAAGCTGGGTAGCTCCGCGCACCGGGCGGCTCGGGGTGTGTGTGAGTGTGTGTGTTTGTGGTACCCTTAGCCCGGGACCCCAGCGGAGCTCTGGCGCCCCCAAACCTCCCGATCTCCGAAGCAGCCCCTCGGAGGGTCTCCGAAGCAGCCCCCAGGCAAGCGGGGAGCAGGCACGCAGGCCCCTGGAGCACATCGCGGGCAGCGGAGCCCTTGTTCGGAGATTCCCAGGCAAAGTCTTCCCGGCCCATGCGGGCTGGGGCACGCTGCGCTGGTGACCGAGGCGGTTGTGCGAGCTCCGGGGCGCACTTTCCCCAGCCTCCCGCGAGTGGGTGTGTGTCCCTGTGGAGATGCGTGCCCGAGGCTGTGTTTCTGGGATTTTCATTTGCGGGGCTCTGTTTGCGTCCATCCCCACCCCCGTCTGATGCTGAGTCGGGGCGAATCTCCACGCTTGGGTCCTTCTGTATTTGCAGTCGGCGTGGGTGTCTGTTAACGCCCCCTCGGGTGCCGATGTCTTGTGTCTGAGTAGCTCCGAGATCCTCCAGCCGGCTGTTTCTCTGTTTTCCTTAACGTGCCTCTCTTCGTGCATGTGTGCGCGCGTATGTGTGTGTATTCTGTCTGTGCCCCTGTTCTGTCTCTGATGGTAGAAGATTTGGTTAACTGCGTGAGCCTGCGGGGGGGGGGCGTGCACCCTCTTGTGTGAGATGAGCTCCTGTAGATATCCGTATGGGGGCTCCAAGTGTATGAGTCTGAGTATCTGCTACGCTTGTGCCGGAGTCTCATCACGGTCCGCCTCTCTCCACGTCCGTGCGCGCGTGTGTGTAGGTGGATCTAGGCTGGGGGGCACCGAGGCCGGCCTCGTGTTTCTTCCTCTGCTCTCTCCCACGCTCGGGGAGCGGCAGGCGGGGTGGGGAGCCCGGGGAGCCGCGGCTCCTCCCCAGCGTGCGCTCCGCTGAGCCGGCTCCTTTCTTGCCGCTAAAGGGGCCCTGGCGGCGGCGGCAGCAGCAGCTCTAGCAGCCCAGCTGGGGCCCTAGTGACTTATTTTTGTGTGTGAGCCTTTCTTTGCTTCTGAGAAGAGGCGGCTGCCGCGCGCTCAGCTAGCTTGCCTTGCGCAAATCAAGGCGCCAGGGTTGTTGGCCGGGTCAGCTTTCTCTGGCTGCTTAGCACAAGTGACCGCTGGCCTCTCGTGAATTTCCTTGGGGGAGGCAAAAGGCCCCCAAATTAGAACTCTGCCAGGAAACCACCGTGCCTCCTCCGGTTCTTTTTCTTACGCTCTCTGTAACTTATATATTGATTAATTAACGGAGGGCTGGGTTTCCAAGAAGCGCCTCTGTTTCCCCTATTGGCATCAAAGACTAATTAAAAATGCTGTATGGGTGATGAGTGTTAATTAGCTCATTGAAAAGACGGATGCACCCTGATTTCAGAAGCTTAACTCCAGTTATAACACGAAGCAGGCCAAGCTTCCTTTTTCTCCCATCACCCTTAGCCTATAACCCCCTTTCGAAGTAGCTCCCCAATCTTGAAGCCATAGAGGGGGAGGTAGGTTTGGGAGAACACAGAAAGAAGCAGCTGGAGAGATGGAGAGGTGAAAAGGTCCAAGGGACTCTGGCCAATTTTGAAAACTGAGAATTTGAGAAAGATGTTTTGCTTAATATAGGAAATGGAGACATAATCCCCAAACTCAGACTGAAGGAAGGAGTGTTTTCCATGTAGATAAGTGCAGCCAGTTACTCATTGGACATTGGGAATCTCAAAATGGAAGAGAATAGACTCCTGCAGGATGAGAGCCATAGAGCCCTGTGAGGGGTACCCGTACATCAGTTTCTAGCTCTTTCCATGGCTCCTCCTGCCCTGGGCTGTGCCAGCAAATGACCTGAAAAGTTATTTATTATTATTATTATTTTTTCCCCCAGAATGCAGGGTGGGTTTGGGGGGCATTAAAGCTTCCTGGTCACTATTTGGACCACGTGGATGGTTCATATGTCTTTTGCTGGATTTGTCTGCAGACTCAAAACAGTGTCTGGGCTAGTCCACAGTGGCTCCCCCAGTTTGATCCATTTTACGACCCCCATCCCCTTTAACCTATTCCAGACTGGTCTTGCCATATGTACTGCACAGGGAGAAGCTGCTGATATGCTGCTGCATTGAAGGATTAATCCAGCAAGGGTGTTCGCTTTTCAGTAATTCAGTGAAATGTTCTTAGTCTTGCCTTTTAATTTTTTTTTAAACCTAAGCGCTTGTGCTCTTAAGTCCCTTACTCCCTCCCTCACTGCCCTTTCAGGAAGCACATTGGACAGCAGCTAGCTGACAGCAGCAGCCTTGCTTCTCCCTTCCCGGAGTAACCCCATCCCACCCTGGCTCTAGCATGAGTCCAGACCTGACCCCCAAACTGGTGGAGACCAACTCGGAGAAACAAAAGGCTTGCAGGAAGTGTTGGAGCTCCTCCCACTCCCTGCTGTTGGGGAGGGATTTCTGTGGTGAAGAGGTCTGTCCTCATGTGCACTGGGGGGCTTTTGTGACGGCTGGCATGATGGGATGTGACAGACTCACCCGGGAGAGAGCTGGAGGCCTGGTGCAGAGTGCAGAGCTGTTCCCAGATCCTGGAACAATCGCAGAGCGAAAGCTGCGCCCAGCTGGAGAAGACCTTTCCACACAGTGGACCTTTGGCACTGTCTTTTTTTCCCCCTCTGGATGATTCTCAAGGACAGCCAGGAGCTGTAAAAGGGGTGGACTGAACCCAGGCCATGAAAAAGTCAAGGAAGAGAGAGTGCCAGGGAGGCTTAGAGGGGTCCCAGGTCTGTGAAGTTAGTCCTCCAAGTGCAGCGCACTGCCTCCTAGCTGTGACTTCAGGCATGTTACTCAGCCTGCCTAATCTTAGTAGTCTCACCTTTCATAAGGAATAGGAACCCTAATTGTCAAGCAAGGTCACTGGCACACAGCAAACCCTTAGCAGGTTTGTTGGATAATGAATCTGACAACTCTAACAGAATGCAGCCACCCTGGCCCAGACATTTTAGCTTTGGTTATCTACTCTCGGTACTGACCAGATCTTTCCACTCTTCAGTGCTTTCATTATTCTCACCTGTTGGTTGAGAGCACCAAGAGGTTGTTGCTTAAAGTCACAGGAGGAGTTGATAAAGCCTGAAGTGCAGATGGAGACCTCATTGAGGCCTCCACTTTGAGGTCTCAGATTCAGATAAAGTTGGTCCATTTGTGTGAGATCTGGAACTAAAGAGCTCAGGTCTGAAACTATCAATGGGCTAGTGCAGAAGGTGATAGAGGGCAATGAATGGGTTCCTGATCTCACCGGCAGCTCGGCACCTCCTCGGCCTGTAGGGGGTTTCACTCACCTTGCCTTTTATCAGTCCCTGCCCATGGGGGCAAGTGAGAAGCCCCTTATCTGGACATTCTGCTTTTTATTCTTTTTGGGTCATACCCGGCAATGCCCAGGGGTTTCCTCCTGGCTCTGCACTCAGGAATTACTCCTGGCGGTGCTCAGGGGACCACATGAGATGCCGGGGATCGAACCCGGGACGGCATGGGCTAGCTGTGTGCAAGGCAAACACCCTACCCGCTGGGCTATCGCTCCGGCCCCTGGACATTCTGCTTTTATAAGTTATCGCTATGTTCGAACCATTGTTCCTTGAAGAAATGTGCTCTGGCTGCAGGTTTTATGTGGTGCAGGACAAGCATTTCTCCTCTCCCTCCTTAGCATCAGCCCTGCTCCTCCATCAGCCCTTTGTGTCCAGCATCTCATCTCCTTGTAACAGTGTTGGTGTGGGGTCCGGCGGAAGCCTTTTGTCATGAGGGATGCCTTCAGCCTCATTCCAAAGTAGCCACCGGTCAGGACAGCTGCAAGGGAGGGTCTGAGGGCTTCTGTCTCGTGCCCACGGTGGCCGGATCTGGCCCCAACTCTCCCGGAGGCTGGTGTGGTCTGAATTGGAGAATGGCCAATACGTTGATTAGAAACGCTGGCAGAGACTACAGCCTTCTTAGCAAGGGGGCTTGCCCCACACCGCCACCACTCACACACTTGTTTTCTTTCTTGCTTGGTGGTTCTGGCACTATGAGCTGAGACATCCATAATTGTGTATTGGTGCCTCTTTATGGGGACTCTCAAATATGATGCCATCGCTCAGACTGTTGAAGGAAGGGTGGACACCCTGTAAATTGCCTTCCGTGTGTGAGGTTCCTTCCTACTCCTTTTTGTGTCCCTCTGAGCTTCTGTGACGTCAGCTAGGAGATGACTGGGTGCCTACTCTGCCTGCAGGTTCCAAGGCAAGGACTGGGGCTTCTTGGCAAGTTGCCCTTCCTCCTTTAGCGGCTCCATGCTGACCACCACCTCCACAGTGGCCCCCTGCCACTTGCATGCCACATGCCATCTGGCGCAACCAGCCGAGGTTGGGGCCGGGGAGGGAGGAGGGATGTATTGATGTCTCTTTGCTTCATACACTGTTGCTTTCTTCTCTCATCCTACCTGAGCGCCTTGTTCCTATCATGACGAGGAGAAAGGCCCCTCAACTTGCGGGATAACTCATTCTGGCTTCAGCATGCTTATTTGGCACGCAGGGTTTGCTGGGAGCGCATAAAGCTCCCTGGGTGCTTGTCCATGCTTAGGATCCAGGAAGCTCGTGAGCTGTTGCTTGGTCTGGGATCCAGATGGCGGGCAAGGCAGCTTCAGCCTGTCCTGCTTCTCCAAAGACAAATCTGACGGCGACTCATTTTCTCCGCAGGTATGGGTCTCACTCCAGGAAGGAGGATGGCAGCCTGGGTCGGAAACCGGCGGGTGATGACCGCGCCCACGAGCCGTGAGGGGCGGTATTGCCAGCAGTGTTGGTGGTGATTTATGGGAGTCAGGGGCTGCCAGAGAGGGATGCGGATGCTATCAGCTCTGTGGATTAAATGCCTATTTACGTTGTTATTGACATATAAATTATCTGTGCCAAGGAGCCAGTGAGAGGAAGGGTGTCTGGGGCATGAATGTGGCACCGACTCCAGGATATGGACTCGCCCTGCCCAGATGGGCCCCCTGGGCTCTCAAGAAGCAGTGTTGGAACTGAAGTGAAAGCTCAAGTCCCAGGTGTCAGGATGCCGGCAGCAGCAGCCTCCAGGGCTAAGGCAGCAATGGCGAATGAAGCTCCAGACGGGAAGTTCCAAGTCGGGAGCACGTGTGAGGAGGCAGCGCGGGCGCCCTGGGCTGGCGGGAGCCGCATCTGGGGCGTGCATGATCCTCTTTTCTCCGGGCACTGGGACGCCTCGCTGAAGGACAGAGAGGATTTTACTCCCGGGAAATGGAATCGGTTTCTGAGTCCGGCCAACAGAAGAGAAAGCTGGTTACCCATGGACTGGAAGATCAAAAGAGGGTAAGTGGCACCACTCGGACCGCGTCGGGAATGGCTAATCAGGGAGCGCGCACAGGTGTTGGTCTGACAGAGGATGGTTGTTCGCAGTGAGGCTTGTGACTCTCTGGCTAAGCACCGGTTGAGTCCTATATTGTTGGCCTGGAAACTTTGGATGGTGGGCAAGGGAGAGAGAAGGCAGGAAAATGATATTCAGGCTGGAGCAGCCTGCAAGGCAGACCTTGGTCGGCTCTGGCTCTGAGTTCACAAAAAATGTTGGAGTCTTCTAAGTGAAATTGGAGCTTTGTGTATCCTGAAGTGTCCTTAGGGCATCTCATAGCCCTTGACCCTTTTGGGAAATGAGTCCCCTGGCAGTGCTGGTTTTATTTGCTCTATTCTCTATGTGGCACTTCTGTGTATGGATCTAAAACATCTCTTACTCCACTCTCTGGCCCCATCTGTGAGCATGTCAAAGCTGTTTCAAAGGGTCTGTTGAGTGTAGGTCATTTGCTGTCATTGGTCTGAAAGCTGCTGTCAGCGCTGGATCTATGTCTACCAGTTAAAGTTCAACTTGTCTTTAAAAGCCAGGCACATTGGAAGCAGCCCTGAGCGGCTGGTGGTGTAGGGAGGCGGTTCAAGTGGTTTCTACTTTCTCCAGCAGAAATGGCTGGGACCTGGGTATGGTGAAGGTTAAATGCACCTTAAGCTCAGCAAGAGTATCTGTTACCTGCAACTAATTTCTGATATTTCATTTGTGGATGGTGAAAGAAAAAAAGTATCTGGCATTCTCTCTTTGAGGGCTGAAGTTTGTTCTTCTTAAAGTTGGAGTGATCGCCTCTGTCCTATAAATGCACGTGAAGGTGAAAACTAGCTTTACTCCTCTTCAGAATTTTCAGTGGCTGTATGTATGGGTTTGGGGAAGAGAGAGGGAGGGAGACAGAGAGGGAGGAAGGACTATAGGTTTTGTTCTGACTTTCAGAGCATAAAAATATGTGGAAATAAACTACATGTAAAAATGTAGATCTGATACTGTTGCTAACAAATAAAATAAAATTTTCATAGTCGAAAGTGTTTTTTGTAATGCAGGAAGAAAGTCTACTTTCTTAGGTGCCCAAAGAGTGAAATTTGTTTTGGAACGTTTGCTTTGTTTGGAGAAGAGCCTGCTAGACCTGCCTGCTGCTAAGCCTAGCAGAGCTTTCTGAGACATAGTAGAGAAATCACTAATTGTTGTGAGCAGACCTCCGAACTGACCGTATTTTACTAAGTGCTGGCCAAGTTTATGGTATGCAGACATTTAGTGGAGGAACATTTGGGACCTCTGACACTGTAGAAAATTTTAATTGGGCTGGTACACTGAGATAATATGCAATTATGATGGCCTCTCCTTGGCTAGGTGTAGATGTCTGCATTACCCATCTGTTCTTGGCTCTGGCTGCGTTGGGTCCACATGTACTGTGGCGCCTTTGCAAGTAGAATATAACCCCAAGTGAGGCCCTGCAGCAGCTGGGGTAACATCAATTGGTCATGCTCAGCTGACATTCATTTTAACTTGAACTCTAGCCGTCATGGTGATTATTAAATTTATAATGATATATGTAAGATCCATTTTAATGACTCTCCATGCTTGAGTGAGCTCTCACTTGTGCTGGCAAAATAAGGCTTAATAGAGTATTACATTTCAGCTCCTACTGAATTTTCCGGGCCATGGTTGAAACTTAGCTTGGGAGAAACGAGACTGTTTTTCCTGCTCACACTGCACCAGGCTGGAGTTCTGCGTTGCCTGAGTACAGTTTCTGGGTTTCTAGACTCACCGCCCCTGCAAGTGGCTTCTGTTGGTGGTAGCAGCTTCTGTTGGTGTGTGTATGTGTGTGTTTGTGGGTAAACACACACGCCATTTGCGTCAAGTGTGAAGCTAAACAAGCCTCCCGGCATTCAGCCCGGAATGTCTTGTCCATAGAGCTGAAAGGCGCCTCTGCAGTGTTTTGGCTTTGCTACTTCGTGTGAGCTGAAAAGTCCTCTTCAGGGGGATTGACAGAGAAGCCAACAAAGGCACAATCAAGGCATCTGCCGGGGAGCTGGGATGTCTCCACCAGCATGCTTAAGTTACCTAGCGTTTATTGGCTCCAGATCCTTGTGGCATCACTGTGTGTGTTTCAATTATTAGTGCAATGGAAATAGATAGTATTTCCATTGATAGAGAACAGGCAGAGGGAAAGAAGCTAGCTTTATTTTACTCTATTTTCTATTATCCTGAGCCACAAAAGCCACTCCCTTTAAGATTTAGTTGGTGCTATGCCACTCATTGTACCGACCCCTTGTCTGTGGATTTGTAGAGATGGAGTTCAGAGTTCACCTGGGACCCGTTCTTTGGGTGTCTGTACCCATGGTTTCTGCAGGAAAGTGCCATGAGATATAGAATCAGAGAGCTAGGCTTAAATGCCAATTTTTCTGTGTGCCAGCTATAGGACCCAACAAAACCTAACTGATCTCATTTTTAACACTTACATTTTTGGAAGAAACATTGTTATTTAATGAGGAGGCAATGTTAAGAATAAGTGAAATGAAGTCAGTAGGGAATCTGGCACTTGGCACTTATTTAAGAAATGTCTATATATTCTCAGGAGAATTTGCAATATGGGATCCCCTCCCGCTAGAAGACCGTGTGTGATTTTATTTCAGGTCTTAAAAAGAAAAGAAAGGCTCTCAAGTACCACATACTTATTTTATACTCAAATATTACAGGAGAAAGCAGGGTGTACGCTCCTTTTTTAATTCTATCCAGCAGTGATGATTTTTATCAATTTGGCATATATTATTCCTGACTACTTTTGCTTTGTGTTTCTTAATAAAAAAGGAATCATACTTTGTGTTTTGGAGAAGTATGCCTTTTCATTTAATATAATGTGCACATGTGTCAGAGTCATATAATACCAACTTCATGCCTCTTACTGAATAGTCATTAAAACTGTACTAAAGTACATAAAATTTTAATCAATTCCTTTAATTTTATTAACTAAAAGTTTAGAGAGGAAGGCATTTTGGAAACATTCAGCTGTACTCAGTCAGTTCTTACTCCTGGCTCTATGTTCAGGAATCACTCCTGAATGGGCTTGAGAATATGCGGCCAGTGGCGCAATGGATAACGCTGGCCTGACTACGGATCAGAAGATTCTGAATGGGCTTGAGAGCTATATGGGGCACTGGGGATTAAACCTGAGTCAGGTGTGTGCAAATCAAGCAGCCTAACTACTATACTATTTCTCTGGCCCTAATCAGTGCCATTAAAATGAATATTTGGTATGTTTCCAGGTTTTTTTGTCCTGACATTTTTTTTTGTAGTACACAATTCCTTTATTCAAAAAGTATTTGTGAAACCTAAGGTAAGTGAATGAAGCCTCCTTTTTCCCAGATCTCATACTTTAGACTAGTACTATCTATGTGATACACTTTCTGAAATGATGGAGATGTTCTATTCATGCCTATACAAATTAGGCGCCTCTAGCCATATTTAGCCATGGAGCCCTTGAAATATGGCTAGCATAACCTTAATTTTAAATTGTATTTAGTTTTAATTAATTTCAACTTAAATAGACCCATGTGGCTACTGGCTGCTATATTGGCCAGGGCCTCTCTGGACAGTAAATGACAGGCAGACCATGATACCATCATTTGCAGACAATGTCCTGTACTCTAAGGAAAGATAGAGCAAATGGTGTAATGTGCAAAAGGGTGGTGCATTTCATAATAATAATTAGGTTTTAATTTCCTCTTTATTGAGAGATCACTTACAACCAGTAAAGTCGCGAACTCTAAGTTGACAGCTCCACGCTCTTTTATACCAGTTATTCATGCTATCATGCCAATCAAGTGGCCACCTATCAGTCACTGGCAGTGCCTTGTCCCTGGAAAGGTGAATTTCAGGGAGCAGGGTGAGTTTTAGGGGTGCCTCTAAGAGCAAGAGTTCTTTGAGCTGAGAATCAGTGACGAGAAGCTGCTGCCTTGGGGAAGGGGAACAACTTACTTCAGATGTCAGCGTTAGTGCTCAGGGCTAGGGGCTGAACTCAGGGAATACCGGAAAGGTGAGGGCTGCAAATTTCCAGGTGAAAAATTCTGTTACTGAGTATTGTTCAGGACTCTAAGAACCCACTTCACTAGTGGAGAAGGGAGAGGTCAAATTTCCCTGACAGACACCTATTGCTCAGAGAATGACTTTTGGATTGATTTTTCTCTATTCCTCTTAGAAGTTTGTCCTTTCCACTTTCCAGACAGAATTCCCGCCCACCCCCACAGGAGCACTGTGAAAAGAGAATTGCTCAGGGATTTTTGAGATACACTGACTGAGTAGTGACAAAGCCTGGTTCACTGTGAATAGTCTCTTGCTTGTCAGCCTCGCAGCATGAAAGTCTCCGGAGACAGTTTTAAAAATGACTTTGGAGAGGGTGAACTCGGGCTTGGTGTAATTAAAATTTTCAGGGTTGGCTGAACTGCTCTGGATTGCCAAATCCTGCCCTCGAATGGGGGTAGATGATTATCATTCTTGTTCCATCAGCCTCTGAGTTTTTATTAATAGCTTCCCCGACTTCCCTGTCACCCGTGGGGGCAGATCAGAACCACCCGACTCTCGCCCATCTCCTTCAAGTCCACCACATCTTTAGCGATGTTTCCATTTTCTTCTCATCTTGGCCACCAGCCCTGTGTCAGTCCCAGGGATTGACTGGTGTCGGGACCTCCTGGTGGGTTCTGGTTTCTGTTCCTCTTTCCATCCTTGCTCTTCTTGGATGTATTCTTCCTGGAGTCCTCCTGTGATCCTCCCTTTGCCTGGCCACTGAGTGCTTAGATGAGTTCCTCCCAGTCCCTGGCACTTTCCCCTAGTGCCCACCTTTAGGAGTGTATGAGATCATAGTGAGAATCTGAGAGGACTGTTACAGACCACACTATCAAACCCATGGTTTCGCCCGCTTTCCCGGTGGTATTGACACCAAGATGGTCAGTGTTGGGTAAGAGAATTACTGTGACAGCTATGGTTTCCCATTCTGTCTTACTCAAGTCTTTTCTGGCCAAATCTGTCATTATTCCATGAATGGCCCTCACGGTCCATGTGCCACGGAACTTTTACTCATGCACCATTCTCTATGGGAGAGGGTCCCTCTGGGTGTCTCTATACCTTGCTCCCATGCACCCGAGATGGAGTTTGCCACGTTCTCCTCAGGGGTCAGATGTTTTCCCATATGTCCCACCTCTGACCCAGCTTGTTAGCTCATTGCAGAAGGGGAAAAATGAAAGCAATATATATATATATATATATATTTTAATTTTAATTTTATTACACCACTTTCAGACATACAATTGCAATATGCTCATGCTCGAGTTTTGGTTCTACAGTGTTTCAACACCCATCCCTCCACCGAACCCATCTCCCATCACCAATGTCCTCACCTCCCTCCCCCTCCCATACCCCAACTACTTGGCAGGTTCTGTATATCTTTTCTCTCCTCTCTATCTCTCCCTCCTGTCTACCTTTCCTACACATCGTAGACTGCAGTACATTAAAGGATATAACTGTTTCCATTAGTTTGATGGACCGCGTGGCAAGCGGCCATGCGACTTAGGGGCCTCATGGTCAGCGTCTGGACAGCGAAAATGGTGGACAATGTGGTGGGCGAGTCTCATCCGGCTGCTTCGGGGACCTCCCAGAGGTGATGGGCCCACTCCCAAAACCCATCTGTCCTCCTGGGGCCTCATGGTCAACTGAGCTAGGGGAGAGCCAAATTCCAGTTCCCCCAGCTTGAAAGCAATATATTGATCAGCAACCATCATCAGTGGTCCAGGCATTTCCCCCCCATCTCATTTTCATCTCCCTCCATCCCTGTCAGCCCTTTATGTGGCTACTGTGAACCAATTTTACAGAGGAAAAAAAGATGTATCGACAATGCTTCAAGGTTTTACAACTTTGTCTTCTAGATCCCAGCACCTCTCTATAATTTCACCTTGCTGTAGGATTTTTACCTTTGAGCATTTTTTTTTAGTATGTGATGCCAATGCTCCAACCCAGGTCAGGAGGCCATTGCCCTCCAAGCTGTATTATCACTCCACCGCTTTTCTTTTGTCTACTTCATGTGTTTATTGAGTCCCTATTGCCTGTCAACTCACCACTTCCTGAGGCTCTGTGATCATCATAAATTTAGATACTGTAGCTGATATAGTACCTGTGCCAATATGTCTTGGTATATTCAGGCAGCTAAGCAGCATGAGGCTGTGATGTTAGCAAGTATCTTCCTGGTTTGGAAAGATGGGACATTTCCTGGGAGGAGGAAGAGCTTGAGCTCTGCACATACAGTGTGGACTGAATTGTGGCCTCCGCCCCAGATCTGTATATTGAAGCTCTGACTCCCCATGTAACTGTAGTTGAAAATGGGGTCCTCATGAAAGTATTAAGGTTAAATGAGGTCATAAGGGTGGAATCCTAATTCTACATGACTTACATCCTTAAAACACAAGACTGACATCCTTAAGATACAAGAAAGCGATGCAGGGGATAAGTGGGCCCAGAGGAAAGCCCTGTGTGAGGACACAACAAGCAGGGACCAAGAACAATTATGCTGATGATATCTTGATACCTTGATCTCGGATTTGAAGCTTTCAGAACAGTGACATAATAAGCTTCTGTCACCTGAGCCACTAGTTTGTGATATTATATGGTCAGCAAATCAATACAGTGGTACACAAGGAGGAGCAAATTGGCTTAAGAGATTTTGCCCATAACAACACAGAGTAAACTCCCTGAGGGCAGACCTAGTTCTGTCTCCCTGCAGCACACACCACACTGGTGCCTGGAAGGTGCTTAGTAATTATGGAGAGAATGCATGGATAAAGAGGTGAAAGAAGAAAGGAGAGACTGCTTCATTGAAGTGAATAGTAGGGATTGTATCCTCTTGGTGTAAGGAAAGTGAGCTTCAAAATTAGGGAAAGATCTAAAAGAGACTCTGACTCAGAATTTAGAACAAAATGGGATGGAGCTGAATGTGCGAGGCTACCAGATAAGGGAACCTGCAATCACGTCTCATATCTGACATAGGGGTCTGGTGTTGGTATATTTGTTAAAGCCCTTTTTTGGGGGGTCACACCCGGCGATGCTCAGGGATTTCTCCTGGCTCTGCACTCAGGAATTTTTTTTTTTTTTAAGTATTTTATTATACCACTGTGAGATACATAATCACAAATATACACAGTTAAAAAGTTCATACCTGGGTTTTGGTCATACAGTGTTCCAGCACCCATCCCTCCACCAGTGCCCATCTCCCACCACCAACTACCCGGTTCCCCTCCCCACTCCCTCAGCCTGCCTCCATGGCAGGTTCCCAATTTCTTTTTCTTTCTCTCTCTCTCTCTCTCTCTCTCTCTCTCTCTCTCTCTCCCTTCCTTCCCCCCAGACTATGGACTACAGAACATACATTAAAGGGTTGTCATGTGTACCCTTTTGCCTGTATTTAATGCTCAGTTCTAGGTTGGCACTAGTACCCTCAACAATTGTCAGCACACTGTTACATTCTCTGTCCTACCGAGCCTCTGACTCCTGCACGTTTGCGACAATTTCCACCCTTGACAAGACCTCCTGATACAAGGTCATGTTTCACTTGACCTTGGATATTGGCATCACAATATGCACATATATATCTATGCCATGCAAATAAATGCAGTCATTCTGTATCTGTCTCTCTCCTTCTGGCTAATTTCACTCAACATAATCTTCTCCATGTCCATCCATTTATAGGCAAATTTTATAACTTCATTTTTCCTAACAGCTGCATAGTATTCCATTGTGTAGATGTACCAAAGCTTCTTTATCCAGTCATTTTTTCTTGGGCACTCTGGTTGTTTCCAGATTCTGGCTATTGTGAATAATGCTGCTATGAACATAAAAGTAGGGATGGTGTTTCTGCTGCGTATTTTTGGCTTCCCAGAGTATATTCCCAGGACTGGTATGGCTGGGTCAAATGGGAGTTCAATTTCTAGTCTTTGGAGGAATGTACATATTGTTTTCCAGAAAGGCTGTACCAGCCGGCATTCCCACCAACAATGGATGAGTGTCCCCTTTTCCCCACATCCACGCCAGCACTTGTTGTTCTTGCTCTTTTGAATATGTGCCAGTCTCTGTGGTGTAAAATATCTCATTGTTGTTTTGATTTGCATCTCTCTGATGATTAGTGATGATGAACATTTTTTAATGTTTTTGGCCATTCGAATTTCTTCCTTGTTGAAGTTTTTGTGCATTTCTTCTCCCCATTTTTTGATGGGGTTGTTTTCTTCTTGTAAAGTTCTACCATCTGCACTCAGAAATTACTCCTGGCGGTGCTCGGGGACCATATGGGATGCCCGGGATTGAATTCAGGCGGCCGCGTGTAAGGCAAATGCCCTACCCGCTGGACTATTGCTCCAGCCCCTGTTAAAGCCCTTTTACTGCATCTCTGTAGACATCTTTTTTCTTCTGTATTGTTACACCATTCACACCTGTCTTAAACTTTATAAAGTTGTCTGTATCAGTGCTGCCTACTTAAATATTTGCTCATGACACAAGTTAACTGATACCAGTAAGCCTAGCAAGAAGCCAGAGCAAACCACACATCATGCAGTCAGTCATTCTCAACATCCAGACTCCATAGTTCCTCAGAGCTCCATCCAGGAGAAAACCTGATCTTTCCCCTTTATGTTTCATTAGTAAATGCTCGAGATGAGAGCCTTTTACTGAGACTCTACCACCTACACGGCAGAGCCTGGCAAGCTACCCGTGTTTTATTTACTTGTTATGCCAAAAACTAGTAACAATTATGGACCTCAGTTCCATGACCTGAAGAATAGTTTGGGGCTCTCCCTGTCTCTTGAGCAAGTAGATGTCCTTGGGTTACCCTTGGCTTGTGACAGGACTCATGGAGATGTTACTAGTGCCCACTCAAGCAAATCAATGAACAATGGGAAGACAGTGACAGTGATTTTATCCTTTCTAGCCTTTGATTCAGCTTGAAAATTGTTATTTAATAAAGCCTTTGGTGAGGATTATAATGCACATGAAATATTTTATGCAGGACTTAGTGCACAAGTATCAACTGGTATCTGTGGTGATTCTTGCCATTCGTTTGTTTCCTTACTTGACAAAACCCTTTGGCTGGTGTATTTGTGGTGGGGGAGATAAAGGACAGGGGTGGGAGAGATAATAGGTGAAGTCTGCTATTTCACTTGAGTTTACTTTGCTAGTGAACTTAAGGTTATGTGAAGGTTCTTCTAACTTAAACTTTTATTCCTACACTGCCTCCTAAGGAAACTTCTGCTTTTCCAAGTTAGTAATATAGTCAATTAAAAAAAAACAATGAGGCACCGTAGCATTAGTCCAGTGGGTAGGGCATTTTCCTTGCATGAGGCCAGACCTAGGTTTGATCTCCGGCATACCATATGGTCCCCTGAGCACTGCCAGGAGTAATTGCTGAGTGCAGAGCAAGGAGTAACCCCTGAGCAATGCCAGGTGTGATCCCCCAAAAAAAGTAAAAAAAAATGATGAAAACCTATGAGTTTATGGAATTATGGAAATCATCAAAACCTATTTACTGATTTCCCATAATAAATGTGCACATCTAGAGAAATCCTTGCAGATGCTATGATGGTATCTTGCCTTTGAAATATTATATTCTGCTTTCATGTTATTTTCCAACACATTCTCTTGATAGTGAAACGTATCTTGGAAACTGTTATGCTTTTATTATTTTTTGCCTAGGATATCTTTTATTTTCTTACTACCCGGAAAGTTCCCACTTATCTTTAAGAACTGCCCCAAATAGGACTTCTTGGGGCTGGAACAATAATACAGGAGGTAGGATGTTTGTTTTGCCTGTTGTTGATCTGTGTTTGATTTCACGGCATCCCATATTGCTACTAAGCTCCACCAGGAGTAATTCCTGAGTGCAGAGCCAGGAGTAACCCCTGAGCATCACTGGATGTGACCCAACAAGTCAAAAAAAAAAAGGTGACAAATAGGACTTCTTTCACTCTCTGCTCTATGTGTAATTTAGCACCTTGTTTGTACTTTCATTATGGAAGTTTTCTGCACTATTTCATAATTATATTTTAGGTTAATTCTCTTAGTTAATCTAGTATGTCTTAATGACATTTGTAGTTATTCAATAATGCACAAGTAAAAAAAATTAGGAAAGTTATATGCACACCTATTTTCATCAAGCATGTAGTACAATACAGGATATGGACATGACCCAGGTGTCCAATGGCAGAAGAATGGCTATGGAACACTGTGCAGCCAACAAGGAATGATGAAACCAAGCAATTTGTTGCAACTTGTATGGAATTGGAGAATCTCACATTAAGAGAAGTAAGTCAGAAGGACAAGGACAAATACAGAATAACATGCATTTATAGAAACCCCTGCAGCAGTTTTTTTTTCAATCCGGCCCAGGTATGCTGAACCAGAGACTCTCAGACATGGGGCAGAGCAGCTACTACTCTCCCTGTGCCCAGCTGCTCGTGAGGCACCCGGGAGGCATGGCGGGTTCTAGCCCTGGCTTGCCACCCCAGCAGAACCTCACAACAAGCCAGACCACCCTCCCCTACTCCATGGGGCCTGCCATTTTCCACATCCGGACTTCCTTCTCGTCACAACTTCACCCAGCAGATCAGACTATCACAGCCCGGCTTGCGTGGCCGCTAGCGGCCAGCGCGGTTCATCAGTGTTTTATTTAGAGGTGACTACAACAGTATGCCACCCACACAGCAAGCCTGGCAAGCTGCTCGTGTAGTAATGATATGCCAGTTACCAGTAACATTTATATTTGGTCATTCCCGTGACCTAATATAATTGTTTGAGGCTCTTTATGTTCCCGGAGCAAGCGGATGCCTTTGGGTTTTACTAGCATGAGACAGGGGATATGGAGCTTTTACTGGTGCCCGCTCTAGCAAATAGATGATTAACGGGAAGATAGTGATAGTGATAAATATAGAAACCACCAGAGGTGGGGAAAATATTGGCTCTTGATTATGGAAACAAAGATGCCAGGGAAGGAGAGGAATGGAGGGGAAGCAAGAAGAGGTGATCTGGAAGAAGCACAGGAGCAAGAAACATGGACCTAGGGCTTGTCTGTAGTGGGGAGGTGAGATATCTGTATAGATCTCAACCACTAAAGCCAACACTGCTATAAATAGGGGACACAAACAGCATAATTGGTAGAATGTGTCTGTCAAGGATTTGGGTGGAGGGTAGGGTGAGAGTGAGTGTAGGATCACTGCTGGTAGGATAGGAGTTGGGACCATTATATGCCTGAAACCCTATTGTCAACATCTTTTGTAAGTCACAATGGCTAAATAAAAATTAAACATTGCAATTCTGTAAGAACTACCTTGATCTCAACATTCTACATACTAAATTATAATTTATAGGACTCTGCGTATCTGGATTAAGCTCATCACAGGTTCCCAAATTTATTTGGCCTGTTGCGGGGAAATGCTGAGGCACCCTGCACAAAATCTGGGAGCAGGGTCAGGGATCCCCTTCTGTCCCAGGGGCTCGGCAGATGGTGGACGGAGAAAAAAACGCAAGAATCCAGTGAAGTTTCAAAATGCTTAACTTAAGTAAAGCATTAGGTAAAGGACAGGTTCAGCCATACAAATCAGCAATAGGAAAAATCCCAAACTTAGGGTTCCCAGCTGGGCCCTGGCCACGTGTAGGCCTAGATGGCTGCTACCACGTGTTAAGGCCCTGCAGAGAAGAGATTGCTAAGTGGTGCAAGCAGAAAGGGGTAAAAGAGAGCCTCTGAGAGAGGAAGCAGACTAGTTTTATATCCCTGTAACCCAGACCTCCCACTCCTATGGAAAACCATTCGGATCAAATGCCCTCAGGTAATTCCTCCCAGGACCTCACCTAGGCCCTTTGAGATGTTAATGTTGCCGAGCCAAGATCTGCCCTGAAATGCCTCTGCAGAGTAGAGAGAAGGAGTTTCTGAGAAGAACTGTATCTCAATACAAAGGCATGCATCTGTACCAAAGAATATTCTATAGCCAGTTAAATATTTTTCCAAGCCTTCACAAAAGTCTCATCTTTACTCTATGGTTGTTCTGTATATTAGCTTTGAGTTATCAGAGAGCCATGCTTGCTTGCTTGCAGGCAAACAACATTTCTCTCTGGTTCAATTACTTTTTTTTTTTTTTTTTGCTTTCTGGGCCACACCCAGGCGATGCTCAGGAGTTACTCCTGGCTCTGCACTCAGGAATTACTCCCTGGCAGTGCTCGGGGGACCATATGGGATGCTGGGGATTGAACTCTGGTCGGCTGCATGCAAGGCAAATGCCCTACCTGCTGGACTATCGCTCTGGCCCCTGGTTCAATTACTTAAAGATCCAACGTGGCCAGGCAAATATACCAGTAAAATCTAGCTAGTTCCATGATGATTGTGGCAGCATGAGAAAATATTTATGCCAGCCAGTATAGAATATATGGTCAGATAAACTGCCACATTCAAACGGTCCTCCTCCTATCTACAAAGTGCCCTGAGGAGGCAACTCCAGGCCAGATGCAGAGGCTCTAGGCAGGAGTATACTGCAACAGCCTGTTTTACTTTTCAGCAAAAAATTATTCAGCATCCCCAAATACCTTTTATTCAATGCAAACAGGAAGTATCTCCCAGTCAAACGAGAGGCATCAACTACCACCCCTTCCTCTGTTGTTCCAGTACTCCTGGGAAACACCTGGATAAAGCTTTTGATATTCCAATACAATGAAACACAACCTGCATTTTTGTCTAAAGCTAAATATACTTGGCTACTTGGAGGTAAGGTCCAGTTACTCAAAATGTTCTAAATCCTATCTAAACTTTTTCCCCAAAATTGCCCAAGGTTTTCCAAATCCCAAATCTGAGATTACTTTGCTATGAAAGCTTAGATCAGATTCCTCCAAGTCTGTGGTGTGAATCAAAATAATGACATCTCTAACTCCCATCCTTGGGGCATTAATTTTTAATCTTCCTTCTCTTTGGGATAATTAGAAAGAAAGGGATGTGGGGGGTTGGAAGAGACATGGGAGATGTGGATGGCAGAGGAGTGGATATTTTATAATACAGTCTCTTCTTGGGAGCAATTAAAGGCTATTTGGTTCTCTTGGGGGAAGAAAGTAAAGTCTGTGATTAGGGCAGGTGGTTGATGACTGGGGAAGTCTGAGCAGGGTGTTCTGACATGGGAACTAGGGTCTGTCTATTGGAGAATGAGCCTGGACCTGTATGAATTATATAGCGAGGTAGAAAACCGTTTGGGCATATGTAGGGATTGCTCTCTTGTTTGAGCAAAGCACAGATAAGGCTACATAAACATTTCCCATTTTCAGTTCCCATGCTTTCTTGTACCTCTGAGGTCATAGTGGCACTTGAAAGTTAATGTTTTGGTTGCAGCTAGCAGGATTCTACATTCTCTATCTCTTTGATGCTGTCACAGAAGTACAATTTGGTTACCTGCGAGTATGAGGTATCCTTTCTAGGAAGAATCCAGATTCTGTTAACCCTAAAGCAGGAAAGTAAGGTTCCTTTAATCCCCTTCTTCCACTGTGGATAGTTAATGAAAGGCCCCCTCAGAGTGTGTGATCCTAGCTTCCAACAATTTTTTTCACTGATACAGTTTTTTAAAATGCGACAAGCACAAAACCTTAATGGCAAGGGGGAAAATCTTCATAAAAGCTAAACCATAGAACAAAGAGTTTCAGTTCTTACATCTTATTTATTGCAAGGGAACAGATATGATTCATCAAATGTTTAATGTCTTTCTCTTTTGCTGCTCGTGGAACTTCATGTTCATGGCTAGATTTCTGATACTCCTGACATTGTTGGACACTTAGTGAATCATCTGTAAATGTTTATTGGATGAATGAGAGTCAGTATTATGAATGAGGGAGGTGAATGAGAGTCAAAATCTCCTCTGATTCTTTGATGTACTCAAGGTAACACAGAACAGCAGCACCTTATAAAGAAGGTATTAATTATCTTTGATTTTTTTGTCTTAGGAGGAAAAATGTCTGGGGCAGTTGCTTAGGGATGAATGGTCTGCGTTCTCTGTGTGTGTGTGTGTGTGTGTGTTTTCCCAATTTTGAAGACCTAGTTTTATTTTTGTGAATCATTATTTCCAGGCTCCCTGGCAGAGATGTGCTTTTCCTTTGAGTTTCCATGGGTCCATGGTGATGTGTGACCTGGAAGGTCACTGCATTGATCTCTGCATGAGCAGATCATTTAGAGGTGAGATTAGAGGCAAAAATAGTGGCTCAGATGTACCCAAAGGGGACATACTGAATAAATCAGTGCAAAAAAATATCCTTAACATGTAGCGGTACAATGGAATAAATGATGAAATCAAGCAGTAAGAGGGAGTGACTTGTTGAAGTCCAAGGGAAGTTATGAAAAATAAATACAAATAATGTGGACATTGGCTAGAAGTACTTGGCTCACCTGGGACGTTTTAACCCAGAAGAGAAGGGGTCTTGTGTTTCAGGTTTTTTAAAATTTCTACAGAAAAATAAGATAATATTCAGGAGAAACAGCATTGTATGCAGAGGCACCTGTTAAGGCTGACCTTTATTATTCAGGGCATTTATCAAGTTTGGTAATGTAAACTAATTAAGACCATATATGTATTTCTTATAAATCACATCATCCCGTGGGTAAAACATGTTAATTACAGAACAGTTCTCTCACAATACAACTTACAGAAAAGTAATTTGATGCAGGACTTTCCAAAGTAGGAGATAAAGTGCCCCCCAACCCCTCTGCAGGCATGCTGAAAAGATGAGGAGGTAGTAGCCTTGGATGAAACTGTGTTTGTTTTCTTAAAGAAATTAAATTTCCAGGGACTAGTGAGTGTTTTTTTTTCTTAAAAAAGAGTGCTTGGCCAAATAAGTGTGGAAACCTCTGTCTAGAGCTCTTGTTTCAAAATTACCTGTGGTGACAGCCCACTGACTTACACCCACTAATCAGATCTTCTGAGGCAGAACAATTGGTGTTAGACAGAGAAACTATGATTTGAATATGCATCCTGGTGCTTGATAAGCACTCTGAATCTCAAGGATTACTTTCAAAATAGATTAAAATCTGTTACTCTCAGTTTAACACCCAAGTCAGTAGCCCTTAGGAATGAGTTGGGGAAATTTTTTTTAAATATTTTATTATACCACCATTAGATATATAATTACAAACCCAAAACCCCAAAATGTTCATGTTTGGATTTGGGTCATACAGTGACCCATCCTCTACTAGTGCCCCTTTTTCACCACCAATATCCCCCATTCTCTCCCCCTCCCCTAGCCTGCCTCTATGGCAGGTTCTTTATTTCTTTTCTCTCTCTCTCTCTCTCTCTCTCTCTCTCTCTCTCTCTGACACATTGTGGATTGCAATATATACATTTAGAGGCTATCATGTGTATCTTTTTGCTTATATCCAATGCTCAGTTCTAGGCTGGTATTATCACTTTTGACAATTATTAGCACACTGTTCCCTTCTCTGTCTTATCTAACCTCTGACTCACTTGTGGAGTTTCACTGAAGTTTTCTTAGGAAATAAAACTTGGTTTTTCATTTCTTAGTAGAAGGGACACATGCTCTTAGGAACCAAGAGTAGTATCAAAACCTAGGCTTTAGGAGGGAGAGGAAATAGGAAATTCTATTGTACTGTGTGCATTCTGTGCTATTTCTGGTTTGATTTTGGCTATGGTGGGGTGGGTCATGTACAGAATCTCGCCTATGGGGAAAGTCTCTGTAAGAGCAGGCATGCATGGGGAGACCGTAATGACATCTCTACTCTGTTGCAAAGAGTAGAAACTGGAGAGGAACAGGCGCTCTGTAATGGGGTGGGGGGGAATCAAAGGAGCGATGGGCTCATTGCTCATTTGTTGATCATCAACTTGTCCCTGCATTCCCAAAGCCCCTGCCCAAGGGAGCAACCAGGCATTAAATGAGTAGCCAAATACCTACCCAGGTGAGACAAATTGGCAATGGACCTCACAAAGGAAGAGGGAACTTTCCGTTGTAGAAATCTGAAAGCCACATGGAAAGGTGGAAGGGACGTGGACAAATAGAACCACTGAAGTTTTTATTACTGCCTCAGAATTTGCTGGAACTTATTGTTGTTTTTTCTGCTAACTCTAAAGGCATTAAAATTGGTTTTTAGTTTTAGTATTTTTTAATTGAATCCTATGAAATAGATCATTATACAGCTGTTCATGATAAGGTTTCAGTCATACAATGTTCCGACAGCCATCCCTCCACCAGTGCATTTTCCCAACACCAATGTCTCCAGTTTCCTTCCCATCACTGATTCCCTCTATGACAGGCACTTCTCTCTCTCTCTCTCCCCTCTCCCTCTCTTCCTTCTCTCTCTCTCTCTCTCCTTTTGTGCATTATGGTTAGCAGTACAGGTACTAAGTGGTCTTTGTTCAGGGAGTTCAATATTTTTATGGGGGAAGATACAGCTGGGGTAGCCTTTTTAACTGGATGGCAGCTTTGGGGTGTGCACATGATTGCTGGGGCTCCCAGAAGTACAGAGGGAAGGTAGCGCATTCCAACTCTGAGAACGCCCGGAGATTTCAGTCACAAAACCACATACCGAAACTTTCAGCAGGTTAATTTTTTGGTGAGGTCCATCTTGAGACACTGGGGTTTGGCTGGAGACCTGGCAGCTACTTTGTATTGTGGGATCAAGGGGCTGCTGACGACTCTGTTTGGGTGGGCACTGCTCTAACCCATGGACCCTGGGTTATTCAGCCATATGTGAGTCTGAGAAGACTTAAGACATCTTTTTGATCTTTCAAGATTTATTTATGAGTCACTGGAGCCAGGCTGATAAATGAGCTTGTATGGTGGAGCCATAAGTGTTTTGTGGGCATGGATTCCATGTACCTAAAATTTGAATTTAATTTCTTGGAAAATTTGGTCCTGAGTTGTTGAGGTTCAGTGGAGGCAGGGTGGTGACTTTGGGGTGTCTGGAAGCAGGAGGCCACCATTGTGCCACATGCTCTCGCCCTGTGGGTCCAGGTTGGCCCACTATTGGCGCTGTGCCCTCTGGACCCCAGTCATGATGCAGCAGCACACATGCAGGGACCAGGACCTGAGCCAGGGTGGGTACCATATGCGGCTCTGGCTCTCCGGGCTAGCCCCCACCACCAGACCAGCAGAACCTGACTGGGGTACCTGCTCCATGTCTTTGGGTCTGGTATTCTGCCAATTGGCTCTCAAAGACATTTTCCTCTATAATCTGCTGCAGGCGCTGGCAGCGGGGCTGATCCAGGGAAGTGGTGGCGGCCTGTGAATTGCTGGGGCTGCGCGAGTTGGCCCTCCATGGTGGGAAACCAGGGCACCCCTTCAGCTCGGGCCCAAACTCTGTGGTGATGTCAGCCTGGATCTGAAGCACATCAGTCATTCATACAAAAAATTCTGCCACCACCCACAGTGTTTTTTTTTATCTTGGGGAAGTTTCTTGTATTGCCTTTCACTTTGTCATCTAAGTAAATGTGACTACTAATAGTTTTTACCTTGCATGGTTATAATAACAGACATCTAGTACTTATGTAACCCCTGGTGTATAGCACAGGTTACTATTCACTGAAGGTGAGTTCTCCCTCACCTCCTCTCTGAGTTTGTGCTGAAGTGAATTCTCCCTCACTTCCTCTGAGTTTGTGCTGAGTATGAAGGAAATTGCATTTTGACATTGGGTATTATTAGACCTTACACCGGGACTACCATTCCATTCACAGAAGCTTGAGGAGTCCCCCTTGGAAGAGAATGTGAGTTCCAACCCAAATCAGCCCGCAGTGACAGCCTTCCTGAGGCAAACCTCCTTTCCTTAGATTTCAGATCCTCCTGGAGGTGGAGAATCTTTGCCTTCTTGGCCTAGATTTTTGCTGTTTGCTGTTTGTGGGTTACTCTGGGTAAGGCCACTTGGAAGGCAGGGCAAAGTTTGCAGCTACCAGCTTTCTTCCTGGCACCTTTCCATCATCCTGAGGCCATTAAACCAAGCCCAGGGAACTGATTTTAGTGGAGGGCACTTGAAGATGCCTGCGTTCTCCTGTGACCATCAATTACTGGCAGGGTCTTGGTGCCACCATGAAGAGGGAAGTGGCAAATAAGAACTTTGCATTGGTAGTCTTTTGCCTATGGTAATTGAAAAAACATCTAATTTACCTTTGTCTCTGGAGTATCTTTCCATTTGATTCCTAGGGAGTCTCCAAATCCTGTCAACACAAACGAGGAAGTGAAAGGAATCTGTCTGCTAGCACAAGGTTGTGAGGACAATCCCCTGTGCCCTGAATGGCACCCCAAGGCCCTGGCATCAGTAGATGGCAGAGGATGGATTGAAGTGGTAGAGTGTGCAAGTGGAAAAGTGAGTGGGTATGTGGGGCAGCCTGGAGGGGCAAAGATACTGAGACATTGGTGCAGACATGTTTGGTGCTTTTAATCCTTACCTCAACCATATTCAAGAGAT
The DNA here is from genome assembly GCA_021461705.1 of Cryptotis parvus. Taxonomy (NCBI): domain Eukaryota; kingdom Metazoa; phylum Chordata; class Mammalia; order Eulipotyphla; family Soricidae; genus Cryptotis; species Cryptotis parvus. The sequence goes on from JAJIBD010008865.1 coordinate 76,998, forward strand.
AGTGCTATTGCTTCCATTTTACACATAGAGAAATTGAGTGAAACCAGGAGACTTACCTGTGGTTCCAACAACTGCAAATGTTCAACCTGGTTCTTCAAGTCAACTCTGTGTTACTCCATAGTTTGTTTTCATCATACTATTATCCAACATATCCCTGACTGATTTCTGCCATGTAGTTATTATTCCATGTCTGGTTTTAAATGGACTCACTTAAAAATTTTTGCTCAGGGGCTGGGGGGTTAGTATAGCAGTTAGGGTACTTGCCTGGCATGTGCTTGACCTGGGTTTGATCTTGGTCCCCCCATGCATACTGATGCAGCCCTGGAGGTCCCCAGAACTTCTGAGATGACGTTGGTAATTCTGCTCTCAGAATTTCCTGAGCATCTTACATCCTTATGTAGAATGACCAGCCTGGTTGGCCAAGAACCATCTGTTGAACACCCAGGCTTGCTGAGCACTGCTTGGGAGCTCCCACTGGCTGAATTTGTTTTTGACAAGAGCCAGGAAGAGGGCTCAGTGCCTTCAAGTGCTTGCTTGGCAAGTGGGAGGCTGGTGCTACCCTCACAGGTGATCTGATCTTTCTAACACCGCTGTTTGGGATCCTGACTGGAAAGGGGGGACAGGAGATGCCTCAGTAGCTGCAAAAGATCCCAGTACAGGTGAGAGACCGCACACATAATTCCCATTGGCTTTCCTGTGCTGATCTGAACCTACTGCCTCATAGACTGAGATCCCTGGAGAAGAGAAAGAAATCCTGTAAGTATAATAGCAATGAATTCCTAAATTTGATGGACTATTAATTTTCCCTTAATAGCTATTAAAATGAAGCTACGGGTATTAATATTTTATTAATGAATAGTAACCTTTTATTAATGAATAGTAACCTTCAGTGAATAGTAGCCTATTTTTAATTTAATAAACTACCCATAGTTTTAAAACTATAGTTTTAAAATATGGGTATTTAATATTTTTTAAAAGTTTGTCAATGTACCACTTACAGTAATATTAACCAGCAAGGGTACATAGTCCTCAGTTTGGGAAACAGTTTAACAAGCCTCATCAAACCATCTACCAATTCCCAATCACTCACAATTTGGTGGGCACCATGCAAAGCATCACTGGTACTTTAGGCAGAGTTTGCATCTGGAGAGACTGAAGTTCGAACCTCAAGTCTGCCACTTCCTTAAGCTTCTTAATTATCATTTCCATACCCCCAGTGCCTCATTGGTAAAATGGGAATAGTAATGATTTCCACTTTATAGAGTTGTTTTGAGAGTTAAACAAGGATTAACACTTAGACAAGTGCCTTTGCAACAATTAATTGCTATGTAAATATTACTATTATTCATTCAGTCAGTCACTTGACAATTAATTAATGTTTGAGCATGCTCTGTGTACATCATAGTATCATTTTACAACAATCTAATAATGTGGGTGTTGTCATTACATCTATATTTTACTGATAGGAATCCCACTTAATGCATAATTAAAAAAAAAAACCAAACCCAGGTGTATCTAAAGTTCTTTGATTATAATCTGCTTCTACTCACACACTTTGTTGCATCAAATGCTTGTGGTTTTTTTTCCACCATACTAACCAATTCTTCAACTCAGGTGGGTGGCCTGTAGTTACCTTCAGTTCTGACACTATCTACCCAGAGTTATTGTCAGATTCCACAAGTCAAGAATTCAGTCTTCATATTTTTTTTTCATATGTTTTTTTTTCAGTTTTTTTTTTATTATGTTGAGCGAAATTAGCCAGAAGGAGAAAGACAGATACAGAATGACTGCATTTATCTGCATAACATAAATATATATGTACATATTATGATACCAATATCCAAGGTCAAGTGAAACATATATCAGGAGGTCTTGTCAAAGGTGGAAATAATCACAAACGTGTGGGAGTCAGAGGCTAGGTAAGACAGAAAATGGAACAGTGTGCTAACAATTGTCCAGGGTACTAATGACAACCTAGAACTGAGCATTAAATAGAGGCAAAAGATACACATGACAACCCTTTAATGTATGTTCTGTAATCCATAGTCTGGAGGAGGAAGGAGAAAGAGAGAGAAAGGGAAAGAAATAACCTGCCATGGAGGAGGGCTGGGGGAGGGGGGAGGGAACTGGGGACTTTGGTGGTGGGAGATGAGCACTGGTGGCGGGATGGGTGCTGGAACACTGTATGACCAAAACCCAAATATGAACTTTTTAATTGTATATCTTTGTAATTGTAAAACTAAAAAATTAAAAAAAATGTGTCTGCCATAGAGGCAGGCAGAGTGTGGCAGTAGGGAAACTGGGACTATTGAAGGTGGGAAATGTACACTGATGAAGGGACAGGTGTTGGAACATTGTATGACTGAAACCCAATCATGAACTACTTGGAAACTGGGTATATCGCTGTGATTCAATTAAAAAAGTTGCTTTTAACAAGAAAAAAAAGAATTCAGTCTTCATGCCATTTGGCAGGGGAGGTACCAGGCGGACAGACAAGTCTGAATCACCTGTGCTTCTGGACCACTGGGAATTCCCACGTCCTCTCCTCTGCTTTAGAAATTTGCAGGAATGGCTCATTGAACAGAGAAAGTGACTTATTGCTGCTCTTTTTGGTATGGAGGATTCTGCGAGGCATAAGTAAGAGATGTACCGGACAAGGTATTGGGAAGGTTGTGGGGGAGAATCCCTTCTCTCTGACTGTACATCTTCCCATGAGCACCTCAGTGAGTTTACCAATCTTGAAGCTTCTTGAAACACATCCTTTAGGGCTTTTGGTTGGCTGGTCTGCTTGAGGGCCTTAGCCCGTGATGCTTTGGGGCCTACTCAGTGCTCCAGGGACCGGGCAGCATCAAGAATTGAACTGAGGTCAGCCACAACAAGGCAAATGCTTTAGCCCCTGTGTTATCTCTCCAGTCGTTGTTTAGGAATGTTTTGGTTTGTTTTGGGCCACACCAGTGGTATTTATTGCTTACTCTTGATGTTGTGCTCAGGAATCACTCCTGGAGAGGCTTGGTGGACCATATGTGGTGTTGGTGATTTAACCTGGCTCAGTTCCAGGCAGGCACCCTACCCACCCTACCCTCTGGTACTAGAGGTTTGTTTCATTTTATTTATTTATTTTTTAATAGAGCTTCTGTTATTAAGGCATGATTGAACTCAACCCCTCGTCCTTTTTCCTCTCTGTGGAGAGGACTAAAAAATTCACTATAGCTGCAAGATGGGCTCCTTTATTATATATTTTTTAATTTTTTAAAGTTTCTTAAAATTTATTTTATTTTTTTATTTGTCCAAAGATGGGCTCCTTTCATAGCTAGATCTGATACAGAAAGGCCCACCCAGAGTCTTAGCAGCAGCAGTAAACACAGGCATGATGAAAGATACTCTTTACCCCTGCACTCAGGAACCTCCAAGGGTTTAGAAGCTCTGTGCCAGGAAGAAGGTTAAAGATATATTCCTTATTATATCAAGGTATCATAGAAGTAGCAGCTAATTCTCTTAGCTGTTTCTTATCTTTGACATTTAAAACTCCAACAAGGGAACCCCACTCCCTAACAAAGGGAGACCTATCCACTCCCCACCAAAGGGAAACCTGCCCAGTTATTTCTCAGACAACTGGTCAGCTTTTATTCTCTTGGGCCAATAGAACCTTCTCATGTTAGTTTTGGGAAAGAAGGTATTGTTCCTCTGTGTGAGCCTCTTTTCCAGCCTTGAGTCTAATTGGTGTCAGAGTGTAGCTCCATCTAGCTTGTTGTGTTCCCCAAAGTGCCTTTGCAGAGCCTCAATGAGTGGTCACTTGTGTTAGACTACAGAGCTAGGAGGGGCCACAGTGGGCTGAACAGATATAGTAGCATTTGTACACACTTGTCTTGTTTGGACAGATCCACGGGCTAAGGACGTGTCTTCCATGGTCAAAAAATAGCAGGTTTTTATTTTTGAAACAGAAGATATCATCTCAGAGAGTTCTTTTCCTTCGAGGACTTGACACAATTGTGAGCTCTTGTTGCTTTTTCATGAGTTTATTCTCCGAGCAGAACTGGGTTTTCATTTGTTTTTCCATCTTCCATAGGAAACTCTCTGGGTAAAATTTTATTGTTAAAGGCTCTAGAGCTTCCATGTGAGAAAATAGAATTTCATCTTTTTTACCTCTTTGGAAAGAACAGGCTAGACATGACCTCATACGAGGTCATTTTTCTCAGGTACTTTTGTGTCCCAGATCCCTGGCTAGGGATGGCAGAGTAGATGGAAACTGCTTCCCAGCCTGGGCTGGCTGTCCCCTGGGTGCAGAGATGCTATCTGTCACCTTTACCTTTGCCCCCTCTACAGCTACCCCCAGCTGCTCTTCAAGTAGGTGCATTCACACCTACTTGAAACCTCCTTTCTTATTCTTATTATGAATTCTTTTCAGCTTGCACTCACTCAGTTTCTTTCTACCTGATAAATCAGTTCATTGAATCACATGTGGGATAAGTGTGAACCTGGAGTCAAATCATGAAAATCCCTTTTCCACAACCTTCACAAAGTCATCTGCCCATGTCTTAGCCTCCTTCTTTGTTCCAAAAGAGGAACAAAAGTCTCTTTCCTGGCCTTATTATGAGGATCAAATGAATAAAAACAAGCACGTAGCAGGTACCCAGTTGATACATGTTCAGTAATGGACTGGGAGCAGTGGTAGTGGTGACTGGAATATTGTTCATAATTAAAGCTCAGCATGCCAGAGGACAGGTACTGAGTCTCTTGTTTGCTCTTGAGTGGACCAGTATGCTCAACTCATAGCTACATCCACAAATACTCAGTAGATTTTGAGGCATTTCTTTCTTTTTCTTTTTTGGATCACATCCGGTGATGCTCAGGGGGTTACTCCTGGCTCTGCACTCAGGAATTACTCCTGGCAGTGCTCAGGGGACCATATGGGAAGCCGGGGATCAAACCCAGGTCGGCCGAGTGCAAGGCAAATGCCCTACCCGCTGGACTATCGCTCCAGCCCCGATTTTGAGGCATTTCTGACGTCATGCTTTCCCTTTTGCCTGATTTGTTGGGATTGCATTTCTCTAAATGCCAGGTAGAGTTCTTTTGAGTGGCTGCTGAAATGAGAGATCATTTTGGTCCCAAACATCTCCCCCAGGACATCCCTATTCTCAGACCTACTCCTAATTCTCCCTCTCCAGCTGCCTAGAATCAGCCTTACTTTCACTTGGTTTACTTAGACCTGGTTTAATCATGTGCATGTGTCAGTGCTTACAAGGGGAGGTTCACTCACAGGTGTTGATCTTTCGAGAGTATAAAGCATCTGACAAAAGCTTATGGTTTGAGATTAATAGCTGCTCTTGGCCAACTAAGATGGAGCCTGAGTCCAAAGCATTTCAGTACCAAATGAAAGCAAGTCTGATTCTAGGCAGCTGGAGAGGGAGAATTAGGAGTAGGTCTGAGAATAGGGATGTCCTGGGGAGATGTTTGGGACCAAAATGATCTCTCATTTCAGCAGCCACTCAAAAGAACTCTACCTGGCCCCTACCCCAGGGGGAGGGGTATTGACCTCTATCCCTGTGCCTGCCTGATGAGGCCTGCAGAAGCTCAGAAGGAGCAGAGTCAGGTTACTATGGGCATGCATCTGGGCAGCTCCAGGCACTGGAGAGCCCATGCTGACCAGGTGAGGTAAAGCAGGAAACAGCTGTACCTTTCCCAAGTCTCCTCTGCGTGCCCCTGTAGATCTCAAAGTTCTGGGTGCCTGAGGCTTGCTTCATTGTGAGGGAAGCCAGGACTAAAGGGAGTTCAGTTCTCCTTACAGGGGTTACCTCTCTGAAGTTTGCTGGGAGGAGGCCAGTTTTCAGAGTGGGGATTGGAAGCAGGAATCCCCAGGTGGACAAGGGCTCAGGTTAGGAAATATTTCCAATCCCAGAGATGGACTACTGGAGTAGAGACAGGAAGCAGAGGGGTATCCCAGGAGATTGGATATGGAATCAAATAGACCCTGATGCAGTCCTGGACCCAGCCTCTCAGAGTGGCATCATCTGTCAAGTGCTCTACCCGCTGGTCCTCAGTGTTTTTGTAAAGTGGGAGAGTAACCTTTTGCAGAGACCTGAGTGTGTGTGTGTGTGTGTGTGTGTGTGTGTGTGTGTGTGTGTGTTTGAAAGCGAGTACTCAGATCCCCTGCATAGTGAGAGTTCCGCATGCAACCCCCAGCCTCCAAGCAAATATCGACTGAGCAATGTGCTGTATTCAGGCTGTTCTAGAATAACTTGTGTCAGATTGTTATGTTTAACACGATGGGGATCAAACTTACTAGTTCTTAAACTTGGAATTTCTACCCCATTTTCATTAAAAAAATCTTTCTTTTCATGAAAAGAAATCTACTGAGAAATCTGCCATCTTAAGATGAGTCAACAGAAAGTACCTCTCAGTTGCTCAGATGAGCTACCACCCCTCCCACCCTGGGGGTCCCTTGAACAATACAGTCCCACTGGGGATTGTGTTGTCATTTTTGAGAAGCACTGGTGGAGCAGGTTTACTGGGTCTGGGAGAATCCCTCCTTTGTTATATGGGCCTTTAAATCTAGTCCTTATTGTGCAGATAAGAACAGGAGGCCGAGAATCATCACATTCAAAGTGGGACAATGGCAGAGCAGCCCTCAGGTTGTGCTCCTCCATTTGTAATCTCCTAACCTTCACTTTCTTTGCATGGGCTGTTGCCTCTGCTGTGACTAATTTCCCCAACTCCCTCCCTTCCCCACCAACACACACATACAACGACTTTGGTGCTAAACTGATTGTCCTCTTGAAGATTTAGATGCAGGTTCATAGGTTCTGGGATGTCTTCTGTGACTAATCACTAGCTCCTGGTGTTGGGAGCTTCCTCTCCATGCTTCTAGGACCTCTGGCACTCACTTCTGTAGCAGTTTTCTCATACTAATGTGGAGAGCTAGTTCCATGTCTCTTTGCCCTCCCTGACAAAAAGATTTTCAGGATTTAGGCCAAATCTTCTCATTTTTGTATTTCTGGTTTCATGTATGGTGCATCATAAGTACTCCTTGTACTATTCATGTAATGAGTGAATGAGTGAATGAGTGAACAGATCTCGAGTCTTCAGGGTGGGATCCTTGTGGGGAATTTCCAGAAACCTCTCACTGGCTCTGCTAAGCAAAATGGCCAGCCCTCATCACTATTCTCAGATTTGTTTGCCTCCTCCTGGAATGGTCTTCTCGGAGTGACCAAGTGTTACCATTTATTGCTTGAGCTATATGTCCATCCTTCTGGACTCAGAACTCTCCCAAAGTAAAGCCAGAGACATTATTTAAGATGGTTCCGCTCTCCTTGACAGACATCTTCTCAGGGTTTCTGTCTTCTCAGGGGTTGAGTGAGTTGCCAGAAGATACATTAATGGAGACATCACTGTATTGCACTCTTGAGCTCCATACAAATAACCCTGGTGAGGATTCATTCATATGCTCATACATTCATTCAATATGTTTCTCTTTCCATTAGGCCACATAATCACAAAGTGAGTATAACTTTATCGCTCATATGACTCTGATGTCACTCAGAGCAGGCAATTAGATTTTTCCCAAAGGCCAGATTTGGAGGTCAGGAGGGCAGACTGATAGAACATTGACAAGTATTCTGATGTCAGCTTTAAAATATGCAAGTGAAATAAAGCAATATGCCCCCTAACCACACACACATGTGCCCTCAATGTCCAGTAGCTTGTCTGGCAATATAGCTGATTTCTTTCCTTCCCTAAGAACCAGCTGGACCCAGAGTGGCTGCAGGATTTAGAGTCCTCTGAATGGGGGCCACACTACTTTTGATCCCAGGCAGACACAAACATGTGAGCTTCCTCTCTGCTGCTCTTCTCTTTGTTTCTGAAAAAATCAAGAAAACTGGTGAGACAGACATTAAATAGGGCCAAGCCCTCTGGCTTCCACGCTCTTTTTACTGCTGTGGCTCTCATTCTGTTTTCTCATAGTTTGAGCTAATGAGCTCAGATCATTCTCCCCATATAAGGTTATTGTGAAGATTAAATGAGGGTTTGCTTTGAAAATGAAAAGGATACTAATAGCTAATGTTCCTTGTAATGTATTGGTTATAGCCCTTCCAACGGGAACATCCCAAATAAAAACATTGCAGAGCTTCCATTTAATAAGGGATCCAGAATATGAGAAGGTAAGTGTGTCCCACTTACCAGAAAATGAGTGGCTCAAAGAATCCAGTTTTCAGTCATTTTATTTTGTACTCTATGGGTTGTGCGTCATTTGGGTAAGATAGGTTCTTTTCTGATCTTCATTTTATTTTATTTTTTTTAATTTTTTTTGCTTTTTGGGTCACACCTGGCGGCGCTCAGGGGGTTTCTCCTGGCTCTGCACTCAGGAATTACTCCTGGCGGTGCTCGGGGGACCATATGGGATGCCGGGATTTGAACCCCGGCTGGCACAGGCCAGCCGCGTGCAAGGCAAATGCCCTACCCGCTGGGCTATCGCTCCAGCCCCCTTTTCTGATCTTTAGTGGCACTATCCAAAAGTGAGCCTCTTGACCTGAATCAATACATTGATTGAGTCAGGAATAAATTCTTGATATTATTTCAATAAAGAATACACACATATGTACACCTCTTAATCACTTTCACTTCCTTCAGCTCTGGTCTTCTTTGAACATGGAAGGACTTGAGCATTTGCAAACTCTAGCTGAGAAGCAAGCAGATCGTAATGTACATCTAAATAGAAGGCTGAGGCTGCCTAAGTGGGAAATGGATGTTGTAATACAAAGGCAGTTAGCGGGGTCCTTGGAGGTTTCAGCAGGATGTAATTATGGTTCTTTTAAAAAGGACTCGCATATGTTTTTGAGCAAACTTAACAGATGCCCGGATGTCATGTCTGTATTCTTTAGGGAGTCTAGAATGACTAATTTTCTGTAGCAAGTTTGTGTTGCACATTGGAATGGCCCATTGCAAATCAATTCCTAGGGTACAACTTAATGAAAGCTTTCATTGATAAATCAGATTAATAATCTAAAAACCTTTATGAAATGACCACAATTTCATTTCTGCCCGGTCTACTTTGTGTTTGATAAGCTAGATGGATCGTCATCTCTGTAGTTACTGCTTAATGTGATTCCTTTTTAAAAGAAATCCTTAGCCACGCCTGTTAATAGGGATTGAAGATTTTAATGTTGTGTGGTTCATTTCTGGTGCAACATCCTTTGCAAACTTTTGTGACTTCCTCAGAGGTTTCTTTGAGCTATGTACCCTAGGGAGAGCTTTTAGATGGTTCACTACCATTTTATTGTAGAATTAAATGCACATTGATTCTAAAGAATCAATGCCCACTTAAGGCAGTTTGGGGGCCATTTCCGTACCCCCAGCATACTTTATTTGGAAAATTGTCTGGCAAACCCATGTTCTCCTGAGGCTGTTGAGAATATTGAGCAGCCGCATCAGGAAATTGAAAGATAACAAGCTTAGTTTCCTTTGCTGAGATCTTGACTTCTCTTTTCTTGCTGGAGCGCTAATCAATCTGATAAATCTCCAATTAAATCTTCTGCATCAAGGGACTCTTGTTAACTAGACCTGGTTGCAAGCTTCTGGGCTTACTTCTCTCTATTGGCTACCCTAGAACCAAGAAGTTTCTGTGTAACAATAAACAGTTGAAGAGAGCTGAAGATGGAAACTTTGCATGTGTCTGATCTGGGCAGAATGTCAACCTTTTTAGCCTTCCAACTATTCATAACCTGTCTTGTAACCAACCTCAATTTCGCAACTATTGATCGCCCCTCCCCACAACACACTCTTATTGGCTTTTTGCCTACATCTAGTAATTTTGTCAGTCACCTCTGTGACCTCTTTTTTCTTTTAACAGAATCTGATTAATAATGTACTTGACACATTTCTATGTTGTATCAAATATCAGTTGGGCCTGAATGGATGAAAGAACGACTAATGAGAAAACGGTTAAGTCTTACAAGTCTTATTGGACTAACTGTTCATCGAGCAGGTCTAGAGAGATGGGGAAGAGGGGCACAGTAACATACTGCACAAGAAGTTTTCTTAAACTCCACAGCAGAATCTTATTCTATGACCCAAATACAGTTCTGGAGGCAGGAGAAGGTTCCATGCACAAGCAGAGGGTTCTGAGTGATAAGGACCTCAGACAGTGCAGTGGCTTGGCAGATATGAGGCCCCTTTTCAGATGTTTCTGCTAAATATTTTGGACCATGAGTCAGTAATTAAAACACAGAGTATAAGATTTATTTGGGAAGGAAGGGAGAAGGACAATAGTCCTCCATTTACAGAGAGACTGTCCCTGTTTCCTGATTTGCCAGGATTGGCTACCTCAGAGGGAGAAGTTGGATAACCTTAGAGAAGACATGGCGTCCATACCTGCTGGCTCCCCACCACACAGATATATCATTCGCAATTACTTCAAAGGCTAGGTTTGCTGACAGTTGAAGTGAACAGAGTCTGTGCCAGGAGATGCCGCTTCCAAGCTGTGTAAAAGCAGCCAGCTGGACTCTCTGGTTCTGAGTTTTGGAAGGATTCCATGACTCCCTGAGAAGCATTTCTTAAAAGCCTGAAGTATCAATGGAATCAAGCGTCTTTATAGATCATCTTGTTCAAGTTACCATTTAACAGATGGGGAAGTTGGGGGGGTCTCAGATAGCAAGTTGTGCTCCCCTTCCCGTGATTGCAGAAATGTGGAAACAGCTGTGGTGATCAGACTTGATCGAGCCCTTCCACCATATTTTTACACTTTCTACTGTATTATTGTCTTAAGAATTCTGTGTGCCATGTTTCAATCAATCTTCAGAAAAATCCTGAAGGATAGGTAGTGCGGTTTCTAGAGAAATCACTGGGTCAAATTCAGACTCTGATACTAAATGCATCTTCTGCTCTCAGGTGAGCTTCTTCCACTGTGTACCTCAGTTTTCTTAATTGCCCAAGGTGTGTGTGTGTGTGTGTGTGTGTGTGTGTGTGTGTGTGTGTGTGTGTGTAAGCATCCTCATATATGTTACAGGATCTGGCCTAGGCAATAAATATGTATGTGTTTCTCTGGCTGAGAAGTGCTGGGTGAAAGATTATTTTGTTCTTTCCATTCACTTCCTTCATCCTACAAGGTCTAGAAGCTTTCTCTGTTGCTCCATCTCTTCAGATTGTCATTGGAGAGTCCACATTCGTTGCGAGTTAGATGACAGCTGGGTTTATATGTGATTCGGATGGAGCGTGGCCTGGGTATTAAATGGCTGTCAGCAAGATCTCCTTTCTAGCTGACTCCAAGGGACAAGGCAGCGGGCTGGCAGTGTTCCCTCCAGATGTCCAGGGAGGCCTGCACAGGGGAGGCCCCAGCCCGAAGTCCCCCTTCTTTGTGTTTGAAGGCCAGTAAGCAGAATATATTGGCTCCACATGAAGCAGACAGACCCGCTCCTGTGAAACTGTACCCTGCTTCAATGAGGCTAAAGGGGAAACCAGGCTAAGTGATGTGGGTAATAAGGAATCCTGAGAAATGGCCACGGAAAGCAGGTTCCAGGACCTCCTGGCCCCATCAGTAGTGTGTCCTAATCACTTCACAGCATTCGGCTATGGGGGCATTTGGGGTTTTTAGAAAATAATTCATTTAAACCATACCTAGTCTTATATTATTTTTATAGCACAGTGGGTATCAATCTCCTGGCCACACATCTTCCTCACTTTAACCCTGCAGTAATCTATTCTTTCTCAAGTCTATGGGAGGCAAATGACATTTTTGAGAGTCAACTCTCATTGGGTACCATGTGCTGACTTACACATATCACCCATGTCATTACCTCAAAAAATGCTTTTTCTCTTCCTGTAATGTTTATACTCTTTCTTTCCCCCTCCCTGGTGGTTCTGCTTTTCCAATCTCCTTTACTAGCTACTCTACAATGTCAAGTGCTGGTTGGACTCTGTTTTACCTCTTTTTTTTTTTGTCCTACTACCAGACTTTGTAGGTGATACTGCCCCCACCTTTTGGCTTTCCCTCCCATCTCTACTAAGAAGACCCCTCTAATCTGTCTCCAGGCCCCGTTGCACCCGTAGGCTCCAGACTCACAGCACACATGGAAACCTAAAATGTCTTGCCGTGGCAATGAATTGGTGGGTTTTGAAATTATCAATATCTGAAAGAAAAGATCAGATCAATTAAGCTGAGGAATGTCACTTTGAGAGCTAAAAGGCTTTCTCTGCCCTAGTAAAGGAAGGATGGATTGCTGTTTTAGAAAACACAGAAGTTATGGGGCCGGGCAATAGTCCAGTGGGTAGGGCATTTGCCTTGCAAGCTGTTGGCCCATGCCAGCCTGGGTTCGATCCCTGGTATCTCATATGGTCCACTGAGCACTTCCAGGAGTAATTCCTGAGTGCAGAGCCAGGAGAAACCCCTGAGCATCACCAGGTGTGACCCCCAAAAAAAAAGCAAAAAAAACCCCACAGAAGTTAAAGCAACAAAAACCAAAGCAACATAATGCCATACCTATTCCTATGATTAGAAAAAAAATGAAAAGAAGTAATTTCTTTACCCATAAGTTTGACTGATAGAAAATGACTTATTGTGCCTGGATTTTTTCTAATGAATATAAAAAATACCAAGCTACCTCTCTGACTTTCTCAGTATGGATGGGAAAAGCTTCTGCTCCTCCACTGAAGGTATCAGTGAGAACTAACAAATATACCTTAAACATTTAATAAGCATTTGTGTGACGTCAAGCTGCCAAGCCTCCCCTGGATTATTTCCTTGATGCTGAGCAAGTGGTGTTAGGAGGAGAGGCCTAAGATTTCCACTAGGTTTATTAATTGCCTGGGCCCCATCAAAACTTAGGTAACATGAGATGTCACCCCTTGTAGGCAGGATTTGCAAGCCCCTTTTGTCAGCATGAAGAAGTTACAGAAGACAGAACACCATTTTCTCCTTAAAGATTTAAGGTGGTGAAAGTCTCTAGGGGGCAATATGATGTAGGCAGGCAGACAGGGAATGGCCCCGGGCAATGTCACACAACAACTAGTCATAAGGCTGTATGGGCCCATTTTGTGGATACAGGAATGGAGACCTCATAAGACCTTCATCAGCAACAGACCCTGAGGAGCCTGGACCCTTTCTGAAGAAGGAGCTGAAGGAAATTTCTGGAGAGTTCCCAAGCCCTTCCCTTCAAGCTGATCAACCCTCTATGCCCAGTTTTTAATCCTCAATGGCCCAGCCCACAGAAGACTCCATTCAAGGCCAATAAGATAAAATCCAGTCTGAGCAATAGTACAGTGAATAGGGTGCTTGCCTGCACAACATCGATTTGGGTTTAATTTCTGGCATCCCATATGGTTCCCTAATGCTTCTAGGAGTAACCCCTGAGTATTGCCAGGTATGACCCAAACGAACAAAGTCATTGGGGGCTTTCTCCTCCTGCATTCCCCCTCAAGTGCCCCGTCTCTCATTTCTCTCTCTCTCTCTTTCTCTCTCTCTCTGCTCTCCCTCCTTCTCCTTACTAAAAAGCCTCCAAATAAAATCTGTTTCCTTAAAAAAATGATAAATAAAAAAATCTCTAGCCACTGCTCATCTCACTGTCTGCTTCTTCACTGTTCCCTGTCTTAGTCTTTGGTCTCTATGATCTTCATGTTGTTCCTTGAATCAATTAACACATTCCCAGTTCAAGGTCTGGGCTAACCTGTCCTCCCACAATTGGGACCTGTAAAAGAGTAACCCCCCCCCCAAACATGCCCTTCTTTGCATGGCCACATGACTGCTCACTCAGGCACTTCATTTGAAAGAGCTGCTCCAACCACAGTATCCAACACCCCACCTTCCCCTTTCTTTTCCCAGATTCTATCATTGTAGGAGTTTGAGTTGTTGCACTGGCCTTACCCACAATACAATTTCATGCTTATGAAATATATAAGTATATTTCATGATCCTCCCCTTGAGATGTGAAATCCATAAAAGCCAAAATATAATCCTGTGTACTATGCTTCGACCCTTGCACCTTGCTCATGGCTGCATGAGGCCAGGGCCTGGTGGGTTCTTATCAGATGTTGAGTCAAAGAATAATAAGGTGAGGTTTTCCGATTCCCAGTTATATAGGGGTGGAAATAGAAGCCAAAAGACCTCATATACCCCAACCCACAGGCCTTTTTTTCCCTCTCAAAAAAGATGTCCTGGCTTTACTTAATATAGATCTAAAATGGTAGATAAAAAACAAGATCTATAACCTGGTGTACCATTATTTTGATCAGAATTTATAACATATAACAAGATCTTTCTTAGCTGTTCAGAAAGCAAAACCCAGTATGTTGTTTTCCTAGTAGTTTGACAATGTATTATAATCGTAGTTGACCATATATGTGATCAGTCTCCTTCCTCCCCACCCCCTTTCTGCCTCCTGCCCCCACACCATGCCACACAGACACTTTTCTGACTTCATATGTGATCCTGTTGTCTCTGCATTTATTATGCATGCAGAACCTCAGCATCCATAACTCTTTGTCAGCTCCCGATGGCTGTTTATCTAGGAACACTTACATACCCTATGCATCTAAATACAGTTTCTCCGTAAAAGACTTTAAAAAATGATCTATTGAACGGCCCTCTCCTCACTGTCCTCACTCAGGGCGGTTTGTTATCAAGCCTGGTGCAGCAGAATGAGGGGCGCTTCAAACATGAGGGACTCTCTGGCCACTGTGCTCTGATGACCTGGGACTGGCCCAGCATCAGACACTTGAGTGCTTCACCAGAAGCCAGTTATTCGGAGCCTTTAGATGCAGGCATGCTAGTATACTTTGCATACGTAACTTCTTGTTTTAGGGTAAAAATGCGTATTTAGATTTAGCAAGTGGAACTCAGTTGATGCCACTTTTGTTCCAGTGTCCAGGCACCCTAGTGAGGAGCATGTTGCACACATCTACTTCCGATTGGGGGGTTGATCTTGGCCACCTCAGTGTCGGAGAACATCTCCACAGCATGTTTGTTTTGGTGGGCATTAACCTTAACATTCACTGTGAATACAAGTGGGCTGTTTCTGCTGTCTTCTTCATGGCTAACTCAGTGGTCAGAAGAATTGCAGCTTTCTCCAGGGGGGCCCTCCTCCGGGAACTGCCTTCTCAGCTTCACAGTCTTGAGCGTTTGGAGGCTGGGTGAAGTGTCGATCTTTCTTTTACTTTTGTGACTATGAACACTTTCAACGCTTTCCTTGGCCTTCAAAGTTTCGACTTGGACTTCTGCTTTGGGAGTGGGTGGACCTTCTTTCTTTGCTTTCAGCACCATCTCTGTGAAAAGCCATATAAATTCTTCATCCACATACTGGGAAAATATACTAAGAATTCAACTAAAAGTGATTGAGGTAGATCATAACTCCCCTATTATTTTTCTTTTAGAATTTTTTTCTCCTTTTGTGTTTAAGAATCAACTCTGGTAATACTGAGTCTGGTGCAGTTCAGAATGTGAACTTTTAGGATCACAACTATCCAACCCCAACTCCCCCCAGATCCCCCACCTTTTTTGTTCTCCACTGTTTGGCCCATCTGGTCAGTTTCCCTGCAAAGCTCTTTTCAGATTTGATGTCTGTCCTATCAGTCCTTGCTCCTGATTGACAGTTTTTCTGTCACAAAAAATGTGCTTGAATTTTATCTCTTCTCTGTGACCATATGCTGCCTCCCATCATGCCTGGGGCCCTATAGATTCACCCAGCCTCTGGGCCAACACTATGGCTTATCTGTCCTCCCCTCTGGCCACATAGAAAGCTCCTTCAGTACAGCCAAATGTCTTATACTATATGTCTTTCAATCTTAGCCTAAGGCTGGACATCTGTTGCCTTGCACTAGAGACTCACTTGTGCAATTTGTGTCATGTTAGCCACTTGCTAAATGACCTCCTGATGGAAGTCACCCCACAACTCTTCCAGGTGAAGATTCTGAGGTTGCTGCTGGAACACTGTTCCCATGGCCAGGGCTGGAAATCATATGTGTCTCAGTTTATCCCAGATACAATGGACGAGGACCAGGGAATGAGAGGCCTCACATGACAAAGCAAGGGCAAGTATTGGGCTCTCTTGCTTCTTGTCTACCAAGATTCTTTTTTCCAAGTGCCTGAACTTCCACATCTGTTTTTGCCCCCTTGAGCCCAGTTCTTGCTCTACATCAGTCTTAATTTACTTCCTCAAAGCTCGCATCAACTGGTAGCTAGTTCAGGAGGAAACACACACTTTGCAGTCTCTGCTAGAAACATTTGTTCATGCAACTGGGGCATGAATTTGTCTGAATTGTATGGTAGCTTCATGTGCTTATCCGTGCAGATGTTCAAACTCTGTCACCTCTCCCAATAAAGCACCAGACTCCCTTGGAAGGTTTTAACAAAAGAATTCCGTTTATTATCTCTTTGCATTTCTGTACCTCTTTATTCTTTAATTTTCCGGAGGTGATACTGTGTGTGTGTGTTTATGATCATTTCATAAGCTATTCCTCATGAAATGTACTTTTATTAGGAAAACAAATAGCGTGTGCTTATAATGGGAGGGAGGTTGAAAGGAAATTTTGTGAGAGATTAGGCAAAAGGACTGAATATCTTGAGGTCTAATCAGTTATTGAAATGAATGAAGACAACGTAACCATGAACTTGCTTTCTGACAGGTCGTGTTCATTAGTTTGCTGTCAGATGGGGTGTGACAGGGAAGGGCTTGCTGGTTTTGATGTCAGACAAGTCACAGGGGAAAAACAAATTAATGGAAACTATTTTAAGAAGAAAAAACATATTCTTTGTTTTTTTTGTATATTGTGTGCTCATACTTTTCTTTTAATATTTTGTTTGCCAATCAGTTCCTGTGTTGCTTAACCAAAGTTAAAATGCAGTTCTCTCTTTGTCCAAACCATCTTAATTAGTAAATACATGTACAAGTACAACTACAAAGCACCTTTCCCATTTAAATCTTATGAACAACTGAGATATTCTTTCATTCTGAACTAAAGAGAATAAGTTAAAGGTTCTTAGAGAATAGGAGACTTGTGTAATGCCATACTGCTAAGGAGTTGTGTAGCTGTTCTTGAATTCAAGTCCCTTAATTCTCTTTCAAGTCTTTCTACTATTACATAGTCTCTCAAAATTTTCCATTTATGCATCCATCGATCAGAATCTATTCATTGGAAAACTATTGTCTACCTCATTCTGCTTATCCCAGTTTTTCAAAACAGAAGGTACTTGAGCAGAAAATCATAATAAATATGACAGTGTTCAGGCATTAGTATCACTGCTCTGGAAAACAAAGGAGGAATACCTAGTCAGGGGCAGTAGTCAGGGATGGCTTCCAGGAGGAGGTGACACTAATGCTGAAATTTGATGTATATATGTATTGGACAGATATTTATTTCCCTGGTGGTCTTAGTTTCTCATGCACCACTTATCTGATCACCCCTTCTATCACTCTTAATGGAACTCAGTTGTCAAAGAGAGTAGTGACAAGGAAGTTGAACACTCTCAGTGAGGGAGCTTTTAGTGATCAACTAACTCAGAGAAGGTGACAAACACATGGTCTGGGAAAAGTGTCCTAGAAAAGAGTCAGGAGACTTGGTTCTGGCCCTAGATTTAGGTCTTTTTTCCAGACAGGTCCTGCTTTGTTATTAGTGACACTAGGGAATTAGATTCCAACTAGGGAATTCCAACTACCTAGTTGGAATCCAATTCCAACTAGGAATTGGATCCTTAAAAGTTTAAAGTGCTGAGTACATTGCCCCAAGTAGCCAACAAAGAATAGGACAAGTAGAAATGTTGTCAGGGAGAAGGGCAGGGTGCCTCCCTGTACCTGTGCAGAGCCATGCTCCAGCTCTTCCCCTGTCTAGACAGTTCTCGCCCATCTTATCCATCCATTAACCTCTGACTCTTCCCCTTGCTTTTCTGCCTCTACCCAATCAGAGGTAGCAATCCCTTCCAGGTCCCTCTAGGACCCTGAGTTATATCATGTTTGTCCAATCTACCATGTTTGGATATTTGAAAATCTGACTTTCCTCTTGGCCATGGGCTCCTTGTAGGAGGACCATATACTCTTTCCATGTTCCTAGCATGTAACATGTATGAATCATGGAGGCTCGCAGGTGTCGTACACTTATAGTCTTCAAGTTGGAACAGAGTTCCAAGAAATGACATATATTGGAATAAATAAGTGAGGAATTAATTCATACCCATTATGCGGACAAGACCCTCGAGGCCCTGAGAAGAATAATACAGTTCTTCTGCCTGCTGGAGAGCTCCCATTCCACCAAGACTCCAGGATCTCCAGTGTTTCATCCCTTGGGGAAGACAGAAGCACTGATACTGGTTTCAGCGGAAGGAGAGAAAAGCTGCAGTGGTATGGATGACTGATAAGAAGTACATGAAGGCTCATTTGGGCAAAAGGACTTTGTAATGGATTGGGAAGGCGTGGCCTGGAGGAGGCAGGTAGGAGATCAGAGGAGACAGCGTTTGATGAGGCAGGGCTGTCTGGGGCCTGAACAAACAGCTCATCTCTGGGGAGCCAATGGGGGCTTGCTCGATGGTATGTGTGAGACACGCTCCACAGGCAGTGAAGTGATGCGTACCACAAACACATTTCTCCCCCTCTGCTTCACTTTGACAGTGGCGGCCCCTCTGCACACATCAGACATCATTTATCTTTTGGCTTCCAACTTGCCATGGTCTCTTTTCAGGCCATTGGGATACCCAATGTGTGTGTGTGTGTGTGTGTGTGTGTGTATGTGTGTATGTGTGTGTGTGTGTGTTTTAATGTGGTTGAGGTGCTGGCTTCGTTTTCATGTTTAGCTGGGTATCCCTTTGGGATAGTGTTTTGGAATTATTTGTCCCCTTTATCCCTTACCCCCCCAAGTTTGTTCTTTGGCAAAGTGCCTCTGGCTTGGCAATTCACCGAGGCTGCTTGAGGAGTGTCTCCTTATCAGTCTCTTGGCAGATGTAGGGCGGTGGCACCTGCGCACACCCCGCATTGCTGGTAGACGCCATTCTGGAACTTTTTGCACACCTTTTACAAAGGTCTGGTTCTTTGTGAGACTCATCGTGATGAGGGACTCATTGTGATGAAAGCATCTCACTCTGATGGGTTTTGGAAAAGAGCAGATGGAGAGCTGGGCAGGAGTGGGACTGGGAGTCTCAGGCTGACAGAGACATCTTGTAAGAGCAATCTCTCCACCAGCACTTCTAGGTGTCTGGCCTAGGTTTGACTCCACATTGGATTGCACTTTTTCTGCTCGGAAAGAGTAGTTCTCCCACATATGCACCCAGCAGGCAGCCAAGGAGGTTCTGGCAGGACCCTGGTCAGTGCCAGCCCTGAACTCATTGAGGCAGGGCCTTTGTTCTTCTGGTCCTGGCTCCGTGCCAGGTGCATGCATGTGTCTGTAGAGGCCAGTGAGTCTGAGTTCTGCCCAGGCGTCACCCTTCAGCCATGTGTGATCTTTGACAGATGACTTGATCCTGCTTGAATCCCGTCCCAGTACATGCAGGGGCTGAGACAGAGACATTTCTCTGCTGGAGATGCTGCACCCCAGTGGAGAAGAAGACAGCGCTATCTGGAGGGCTGTTGGTGGGCAGGCAGGTGGGCTGTGCCATGCAGCTGTAGAGCAGGTGCTAGAGAAGGGCACATGGAACAGTAACAGGGAATAAAAACGTGGGTGGTTAAGTCTAGAAGCCCCGGACTCTGAGTAGGCCTAGAGGGTGGGAGCAGGCCCAGGCCTGGAGTTGGAATCATATGCTGAGAAATGGTAGTGGGTAGTAGGAATGCCAAGTGGGGCTTGGAAGAAATTCATGCCCAGGCTTTGTGCTTGATTCCTTAGGAAATGTCCATCTGCTCATTGTGTTCTGCAGCTGGCTCCCCAGGGCAGAGATGGGAGGGGGTGGGCAAGGTGGCCACTGCCCCCAGAGACTGGACGCCTGTAGGGTGTGGTCCCCTCTGCTGCCTAATTCAGTATGCCCAGAGTAGCTTTGATCTGGCCATCTCTGGGCAGCTGCCACTAAATCACACGTGTTTCATTGAGGTTATTTCTTTTTCATTTCAGACTGCATGTTTTGCCTATCTGCTTTCTGAGAGCTACACTGCCTTTGCACTTTCTGCTCTGCAGAGTCCAGTCATGGTGGCCTCTGCTCAGTACCACTGTACTTTACTAAGAGGCACTTCCGCCTTCCATCAGCACTGAGGCTTTAACTCCCCCAATTACCAACAGGCCATTTCAAACAGCAAGTTCAATAGCCAGAGTGGCTACAGTGCCTATGATTGTAGGCCCATGTAACCAAGCTATATTGATTGTTTGTACCACAGCTGCAGAAGGGATAAATATTGCTGTGATGGTTTTTGTCTTTCAGGCTCTTTCACAAAATGTCCCTTCTTTTTCATATTTTATTTATTTATTGAATCCCATAAGTTACAAAATTACAAAGTTATTCATTATTGAGTGTCAGGTGTAGAATGTGCCTACACCAATCCCATCCCAGTGTCAACTTGCCTCCATATCACCCCAGTTTCCCTCCTGTGGCCCAGCCTGCCACTAGGGGAGGCACTTTCCCCCTCTACCTTGTCA